>WOXC01004126.1:600000-845007 GCA_011680675.1 Gymnobelideus leadbeateri
AATGTTGAATTTCTATCCAGTGCTAATCTTTTTATCAGAAAAGTTTGAAAGTTCCCTATTTTATTGAATGTCCATCTTTTCCTCTGAAAGATTATGTTCAGTTTTGCTGGGTAGTTGATTCTTGCTTGTAATCCAGTCTCCTTTGCCTTCCATAATATCATATTCCAACCCCTCTGATCCTTTAATGTAGAAACTGATAAGTCCTGTATGATCCCAACTATAGCTCCTTGATATTTTAATTGTTTCTTTCTGGCTGTTTGCAGTATTTTTTTCCTTGACCTGATAATTCTGATATTTGACTGTAATATTCCTTGGAGTTTTCATTTTGGGATCTCTTTTAGGACAGGATCAGTAGATTCTTTCAGTGACTATTTTACCTTTTGGCTCTAGGACATCAGGGTAGTTTTCCTTGATAATTTCTTGAAAGATGTTGTCTAGGCTCTTTTTTTGCTCATGGCCTTCAGGTAGTCTAATAATTCTTAAATTATTTACCTGGATCTATTTTCCAGATCAGTTATTATCACAAGAGGTATTTTACATTTTCTACTATTTTTTTCATTCTTTTGATTTTGTTTGATTCTTGATGTTGCATTGACTTCATTGACATCATTAACTTACCCTAACCCAATTCTGATTTTAAAGAATTATTTTCTTCAGTTAGCTTTTGTGCATCCTTTTCCATTTAGTCAGTTCTGCTTATATTATTTGTTTGGATTTTTTGTTTGTTTGTTTTGCTGGGGCAGTTGAGGTTAAGTGACTTGCCCAAGGTCACAGGGCTAGTTAAGCATTAAGTGTCTAAGGTTGGATTTGAACCCGTGCTTTATTTACTGTGCCACCTAGCCACCCCATCCCAGTTCTGCTTTTAAAAGAGTTTTCTTCAGTCAATTTTTGTCCTTTTTTAAGCTATTAACTTTTTTTTCATAATTTTCCTTTATACCTCTCATTTCTTTCCCCAGTTTTTCTTCTACCTCTCTTATTTGATTTTAAAAATACTTTTTGAGCTCTTCTAAGAGGACTTTTTGGCCTTGAGACCAATTCATATTCCCCTTTGAAGCTTCACATATTGGCACTTTGACATTGTGTTCCTTTTCTGAGTTTGTTTTGATCTTCCTTGTCATCTTAGTAGCTTTCTGTGTTTAGGGCTCTTATCCATTTCTTATTTTTCAGTTTATTTTGTGGCTTTCAAGTTGAGCCCTACTCCTGGGGCACAGGGGACACTGTTCCCAGCTTCTTATACTGCAGCCCAGGGGACTGGTCACTGGCTTTCTATGCTGGAAACTCAGGTGCTTGTGGCTTGCTCACTATACTGCAGTGGCCTAGCCTAGTTATTCCTATTGTGCCAGGGTTCTGGGTATCACGGTTTGCCTTCTCCATTGGGGTTGAAGGCCTCAGCCTGCTGAGCCAGCACCAGTGGGCCTTGGTTGCTCTTACTAGCTTGTGTGGACACTGTCTTTGCTGGACTGTGCTTCTCTTTTGCCCTAGTGAGACAGACCTTTTCCAAGTTATATTAAGCTGGAAAATTGTTTCACTCTGTCTTGGTGGGTTCTGTTACTCCAGAATCCATTTAGAGGCTTGATTTAACATTTTCAAGGAACATCGAGGAGAGCTTGGGCAATTACCTGGCTTCTCTTTGCCATCTTCTGCTATTTGTTTTCCCAAAGATTTCTAAGTAGCCAGCAAATTTTAAGTAACAAGCTTACATTTTACAGGGGGAAATATTAAATATTCCCCCCAAAGTTTCAAAAAAGGAATCATTGGCAGAGCTCAATCACCACATAACTTGGATTCTTGATTAATTCTTTCCTAAATGTTGATTCTGTAAGATAAACTTTTATTTTATGACCTAACTCATAAGAACGTTAGAGCTAAGAGAGACTTGAGAGATCATACAGTAAACCTTTTTTAATTTATGGATGGGAAACTGAGCCCCATGGAGCTAAAGTAGTTTGCCCAAAGTCATAGAGATAACAAAAAGCAGAATTGAGAATAGAACTCAGGTCTTGTGGGTTCCTAAGCAGTGCCACAAAATTGTACATGACTGGTCTCATGTTAATGGTGTCTTGATGTTACCAGGGATTTCAAGTTAAGAAATCACATAGAAGGATGCTATCAGTTGTAATCCTACATTTGTAACAGATGGTTGGTTCTAGTTGAATTGAAGATACTTGGACTGGACTAGATTCCCATACAAGGAGAAAAAAAAAGGAAAATTCTTTCCAGGTGGGAGAAATGTCTTATGGAAAATTAATGGGACAAGAAGGGCAAAATATTTTTTAAGTGATTGGTCATATGGTAAGCTAGGTGGTACAGTGGATAGAATATGGGCCTGAAGTCAAGATAATTCAAATTCCTGAGTTCAAGTCTAGTCTCAGAGACTTAATAGCTGTGTGACCCTGGGCAAGTCATTTAACTCTGTTTGCCTCAGTTCCTCATCTGTAAAATGGAGCTGGATAAGGAAATTGCAAACCACTCCAGTATCTTTGCCAGACAAATCCACATGGGGTCACAAAGCATCAGACACAACTGACCAATAACAATAATATGTGTGAAGACCAAAGTACACTCAGTGGGTAGCTCCACTGTTACTCTTAGTTTGTCAAGAGAACATGATGAATATCCCCAGCATTTTGGGTAAATATCCTATGCTGAATTTATAGGTGGACGTGTACAGATGTAATATAGATTCAGCAGGCATGGGTGGGTTGTAGTCTGCATTCCTGGAAGAAGATACCCATGTTGATGAAGTCACAGATTCTTTGATATATTGAAATGAGGCCAGTTTGGGTAGACAAGGGAGTTTGAGCAGATGATAAGTGAAAAATCTAGAAAGACAGACTGGTTTAAGGACTTTGGAGGGAAAGACTTAAATGCCATGCTAAGGAGTTAAGATTCTGTCTTGTGTACAATAAATGGCATTTTAATGCATTTGAAATTTTTTACCAAGAGTGTGACATAGAGCAAAAAATTCAGAGTTAGGGGCGGCTAGGTGGCTCAGTGTATAGAGCACGGGCCCTGGAGTCAGAAGGACCTGAGCTCAAATGTGACCTCAGACACTTAACACTTAACTAGCCATGTAACCTTGGGCAAGTCATTTAATCCCCATTGCCCTGCTTTCCCCCTCCAAAAAGCCAAAAAAAAAAAAAAATCAGAATTAGAAGCATCTTTATGGTCATATAAGTCAATATCCTTATATGATAGACTAAAATATTTCAAGAATATGTTATTGATTATGGAATTCGACTTAAAAATGTCTGAATAACAATATTTTTTGACCTTTAGAATTTCACTGATGGATTATTCAGGCAGATTATGGAAATGCTTCTTTGAAAAACTTTAAAAGCAGAATAGAGTTTTCTCAGTCAGCGAGTGTTTGGTTATTTTACAATCAAAAGTAGTATTATTATTATTACTATTATTATTAAACACAGTTTATTTAATACTGAGATGACCTTGGGATCTTTTAAGTAGTACTATGATTTTGTTTTACTTTTTTCTTTTAAAATACATTTTTCCTAATTAAAAAAAATTTTAGCTCTGCTCATGTATGAAGTAAAATATTATTCAGGACTGCACTTTTCATCTTCTGTTTTCAGCTTTAAGTGAGTTAAATGAAGTGAATAGGTCTCTAGCAGAATACTGCCAACAAAAAATGTCCATTGATTTTAAACCTGAAATTGGAGAGCCTTGTTGCGCCTATTTTACAGGTAAGACACCCATGATGCATTCTTAATCACTTCTTTAAAACCTCTGTTCTTTGTACCTTTTTTGCTTTTTAATAAAAGTATCCTTTCTTTTTAGTTTGTAAATTGAGTTTTCCTTTTGACATGGTTTTTCTCTTCATTTCTTCTAAGAATCTTCAAATAACATTTCCTTTTCTTAGATAAGTTTATTGGATATATTTGTGTTTTTTTTTTCTTCCTAGAAGCTCTGTTAAGATGTGTGACCTGATAAACTAGGTTATTCTTTACATTTTTGTTCTTTGAATCCTTTTTGCCTCTCTGTTGAAGTATATGGATTCCTCAGAATAATTATTTTAAATACATAAAATGAAATATGTAAGATAACAAAGGAAACCAATTGTATTTAAATAGTTATTAAAATAGTAACTTCATGAGTACCATGTTAAGAATGCTTGTCTAAACCCCTTATTAGGGGTAAGTTTTAGTTGAAAAACTAGGCAAATTCAATTTTTTGCAGTTTAAATGCATGCAGTCATCTATTATAAATGCTGTTTTGAAAATGTTCCAGAATAAGACTAAAAAAAAAAAATCTGATGAGACAAAAAAAAAATGTTCCAAGTGAAAGTTGAATTTAGGAATTAGTTTGCTTGCTATTATTTGATACCATCATTTAATTGTTTATGTCACGTAAAACAGGTTCTAAGATCAATAATAATAGAGGTAAATTATTGCAAATTAATTATCATGTTCATGATTTTTATCAAACTTAAAAATCTTAACTGCAGCTTAATATTTATTTAGTAAGGAGATTGTAAATTTATCTTATTGTTTAACTTATTGTAATTTATCTTATGTAAAAATGCCTTCCCAGAATAGCCAATAATCCCCTAAGAAAATAGAGCTAATGATTATCTAAAGGGCAGCTAGGTGGCATAGTGAATAGAGTGCTAGGCTTGAAGTCAGGAAAACTCATCTTCCTGAGTTCAAATCAGGCCTCAGACACTTAGTAGCTCTGTGACCCTGGGAAAGTCATTTAACCCTGTTTGTCTCATTTTCCTTATCTGTAAAATGAACTAGAGAAGGAAATGGTAAATCATTCGAGGATCTTTGTGAAGAAAACCCCAAATGGAGTCATAAAGAGTCAGACATGATTGAAAAATACCTGAAAAACAACAACAAATGATTTGAATCCAGTAGCAGCGAAAGAAAGCAAATAAGCGTACAGTTAAATTAACACAGAAGGTTAACTTACATACTATTGTCAATATTTATGTTGAAGAAAATTTGTCATAGGTGTACTTAAATTCTTTATGTAATACCCAGGTGATGGTAATTGGTATCGTGCTTTAGTAAAGGAGATACTACCAAATGCAACTGTTAAAGTACACTTTGTGGATTATGGAAACATTGAAGAGGTTACTACAGATAAACTTAGAAAGATGTCATCCAAGTTCTTAAAACTTCCATTTCAAGGGATCCAATGCTGGCTAGTAGGTATGTTGGGGAATATAAAATTATTTTAATAATAAAAATACTCAGAAAGCTCTGATCATTAAACAATATTAAATGTAAAGACATCACAATTAATTTTTTTTGTTGTTGTTCAGATGTTTCCATTACAATGGAAAATACTACTTCCTATCATGAAATCTTGAGAAAGTGTATGTTTTAAACACTGGCTCAAATAGTCACACCAATTCCTAAGAAAAGTAATTTTGAATAAGCTGAGTATTTTAAAATTATTTGGGCAGAAAATTAAATAATATTAAATTTAGCCATAGAAATAAGAAAGTGCCTTTTGACAATTTTAGCTATCATGATTTTAAAACTTTTTGAAATCTTACATGTGTGCCAGCATGACTTAGTAACACTGATGTAGTATTTGAAGGAATGTTTTTAATTTCTGAAAGGAATTTCCAAATTAGAAAGATCCTAAAGCACAATTCCATTCTTTAGTTTCATAAATGCATTATTATTTTAAGAGTGGAATTTGGAAATGTAGCTTTTATGCTTAGGGATAAAAGGCACAAATGATTGAATATTGTTTGCCTAAGCTGAGCAAGAAGGGGACCAAAGACTTTAAGTAGGACATATGATGCACTAATAAAATGATAAAAAGACAATTGTGTTAATGAAATTGTTGTTTTCCAGATGTAAAACCTAAAAACAAGCATTGGAGTAAGGAAGCCACAGCAAGATTTCAGATGTGTGTTGCCGGGACAAAACTTCAGGCTAAAGTGGTGGATCTCACAGACAATGGTGCTGGAGTTGAACTCACTGACCTTTCTACTGCTTATCCAAAAATTATAAGTGATATACTTATTGATGAACATTTGGTTTTAAAAAATGAACCACTGTGTAAAGATAAACAAAATGATAAATCTGTTAGTAAAATTGACTTGCCATTTGATCCTGATGTACTTCAAGGTAAGATTTTATTTTAAAATGTATTTGTTATAATAAAACATTTTGTTATAAATATAGATTTTAGGATTTCCTGTTCAAGTTGACATAATTTTCCAGTAGCAATTTAATTTGCTGAACATCTGTTGAGTATATATCGTATATAAAACATTGTGCTTTGTTTAGTTTAGAATCTTGTATATGACCTTTCAGAAAATGAATTATGTATTGGGTCCTCAATGATTTTGTCATTCAACAGTCATAACTGTTGAAATGCTCTAAGAAGTCACTTTGTTGAAAACTAATATCATATATGGGGCAGCTAGGTGATGCAATGGTTAGAGTGTTGGAACAGGAGTCAGGGAGACTAGAATTCAGATCTGACCTCAGACACTTAATAGCTGTGTGACCTGGGGCAATATGTGAAATGAGCTGGGGAAGGAAATGGCAAACCATTCCATAATCTTTGCCTAAGAAAACCTTAAATGGGATTTGGATACGACTGCACAACCACAAGGATATTATATACATTTCTAATATAGCTTTCCTTACAGGTATGATAATAGCTTACATTAATTTATATAACACTTGAAAATGTACACACATAACCACAACAACAACCCTTTGAAGTTAAGTAAGTTAGGGATAGAGATTCCTGAACCTGAGATTTTATTGTTATAGGAAACTCCCTGGTAAGGAAATTTCCTCTATTTATACAGGTTGGTGTTTTATCTACAACTTAGAATCCTGTACAGTTACCTACAACACGAAGAGCTTTAAATGACTTTTCCTTTTGTCACACAGTTAGTAAATGTGTCAGAATTAGAATCGGAACCCAGGTCTTCCTGCCTTCAAGGCTAGTTCTATAGCCATTCAATTACAGTGACTTGGAGATGGGTACTTCAGATATTATCTCCACTTTATGAATAAGGAGACTTAAGTTCCAAAAGGCTAAATGATTTTCTTATGATCAGCATAGATCATGTATCACTCAGAATTTTAATCCATTTCCTCCCAACTCCAGGTCCAGCACTTACTAGGCCATACTGTTTCTTGTTTCATACTATTTTGTGCAGGAAAAGTTTGTATTGATTAATTTTTTAGAAAATCAAAGCCTATTTTAAATATACTAGGGGAGTTTGTTATTGAAAAAAATATTGTAACAGATTATTTTCTAAATTACCCAGATAACTTCTGTTGTAATTTTTATGGGGTTGAGTTGGCTATGTCAGGTATGCCTGTGTTTTAAATTTGACCAATTTCTTCTCTAGTTTGAATTTAAAGATATGTAATTATTTTCTGTTCTGCCATTTGCCTCTGTGTATAATGTTTAGTATTCTAGATAGTGACTGTTCTCTATTGTATTCATATAACCTCTGAAGACAAAAATTCTGGTTTTCTTCAAAACTTAGCTCAAGGCCTTTTCTGTTCCTCCTCTCCCCATCACCTTGTATATATTTTCCATCTGTTTATGGTTGCATGTTGTCTTCTTTGATAGAATATAAACTTCTTGAGGACACATTATATCAAACCAGATGTATAAGCATATTATATGCCTTCTCTGTGCTAGCCGCTATGCTAAATTCTGAGGATATCAAGAAAGTCAAAACAAAACCAAAATAATCCCTTACTCTCAAGGAGTCTAATAGGGGAGAAAACATGCAAACATTTGCAAACGGGAGATATATTAGATAAATTGGACATAATACCAGAGAGAAAGCATTGACATTAAGGGTTGTCAGGAAGGGCTTCTTGCAAAAGGTGGAAGTTTAACTAAGACTTGAAGGAAGCCAGGAAGTCAGGGAGCTAGGTGGCACAGTGAATAGAGCACCCTGGAGTCAGGAGGACCTGAGTTCAAATCCAGTCTCAGACACTTAACACTTACTAGCCATATGACCTTGGGCAAGTCACTTAACCCCAACTGCCCTGCATTCCCCCTCCAAAAAGCAAAAAAAAAAGGAAATCCAGGAGGTGGACCCAAGGAGAGGGAGAGAATTCCAGCCCTGGGCAACACTTAAAATAATGTAGGACTGGGTGATGAAATGCCTCGGGTGAAGAACATTAAGGAATATTAAGACTAGTATCACTAGGTCCCAAAATATATGGAGGGGAGTAAGATGTAAAAAGACTATAAAGGTAGGAAGGAGCCAAGTTTTGGAGGGCTTTAAAAGATGAGTATTTTACATTTGATCTTGGAAGGTATAATAGGGAGCTAGGAGTTTATTGAATAAAGGAATGACAGGGTCAGACCTGTGCTTTAGGAAGATCAGTCTGACATCTAAATCTTGATACAGTCCAGATATGGGGGCATGAGGACTTGCACTCTGGTGGTAGCAGTGTCATATTGATGTCCCTAAGCTTAAAACAACAAGATTTGGCAACTGATTGGATATGGAAGATGAGAAAGAGTAAGGAAACAAGGATGACCCTGGATTGCAAGCCTGGGTGACTAAGAGGATTGTGGTACCCTTGACAGTGGTGGTAAAGTTGAGAAAAAGGAAGAGTTTGTGGAGAAAGATATTAAGATGTCTGAGGGACATCCATTTCATGATGTCCAGTGAGCGGCTGGAGATGTGATACTGAGAGGTCAAAAGTGGAGATTATAGGAAACCAGTGGAGTTTATTGAATGGGGAAGAGTGACTTGGCCAGACTTTGCATTTTGGGAAAATCACTTCGGTGGCAGAATGGAGGATGGATTAGAGTAAGGACAAACTTGAGGCAGACAGACCTATCAGCAAGCTATTTCAGTAATCTTAAGTATGAGATAATGAGCGCCTGCCCCAAAGTTAGGACAATATCAGGAGACAGAAAATAGGTTTGAATCTCATATTCAAGAGATATTGCAATGGTAAAATGATGGACCTTGGCAACAGATTGGATATGAGGGTGAGAGATAGTAAGGAGTCAAGGATGACACCTAAGTTTCAAGCCTACAGGAGTGGGAAGATGACGTTGCCCTCTACAGTAATAGGGGAGGCCTGGCCTGTTTGGTAATGCATTCTAAAATTTTCCCTGAAATTGAAATCAGACTCATTGGCTTTAGGTTGTAGAGTCCATTCCATTATCCCTTTTTGACAATCAAAACATTTGCCCTTCTCTAATTTCACAGATCTCTTCCTTTCTCTGTGATCTCTTAGATATCAACAACATGGTTCAACAGAGATGCTGCCTCTGCTTACTCTCTAGTGCCTGTAATGACCATTCTAGGTTAATGTTGGAATTCTCTAGTTCTTTCAGTTCCCTAAGATGTAGATCATCTAAGATAGGGCCTTAAACTCATCAGGGGCAGTTAAGTGCTTTATTATTATCTCCCTATTTACCTCGGACATTGATTCCCCATTAGTCATTTTTGTTCTATTCTCTTTAGGCCAAAGATCCTTCTTGTTAGAGAAAAAAAGCTAAGTGAATTTTCTTTATTAGTCATCATCTCTTCTACCCCATCAGCAGTCCTATCCCTCCTTTTGCCCTCAATGTAGATTTAAAAAACATTATCACTTTTTATTGTCTTTAACTTCCCTCTCTGGCCTCAGCCAATTCTAAGCTTTAACAGTACTAACATTCCGGTAGGATCATGCCGTGCTTTTATAATCATCTTCTTACTTCTGTCTTCTGATGTGACTTTTAAAAATGTAGGTTGGTTAAATGAGTTCTCTGTTCGAGTCTTTTTAGAGAACCATTCAAGATCTAAACCCTTCAGGATATGAATGATGAAGGGCAAATGTTGAGAATCTTGACCTTTCCTTTCAGTTTTCCTGGAGTTAATCGCTTTCAACACCTTATCCCTGTCCTTACTATTGACCATTGATTGTTAAAGGGTGTTGAATAGAGTGAAGTCTTCTAACTGGACCTGCTTAACTTATGCCTCGAGTTGTCGTTCTCCAGCCTAAATAATTGTTTGGATCCTATTTGCTTTTCTCTCTTTGTTACCTCAAAAATGATACTCTCAAGCATGATTTCAGAAAACTTGTATGGAGGGAAGAGAACGAGAAGGTACAGAAGGAGTAAAACAATAAAGGAATTTGAATAGTACTTGCTTTAAGTTTGCATATCTATAGATCTCTGTGTATATACACATGCATTCACACATACACATATAGCTCCTGGACCTGATGTAAAAGCATAAGCATTTGGAGAAAAAAGGAGTACAATCCAGCTGTGTTATTTCTGTCCTTTTATACTTTTCTTCTGAGGTATTATCTCTATTTACTTTGTGGGGGTGGGGGTGGGGTTGTGTGTGTCAACCATTTTATGTGGGAACAGATCATAATTTCTTTTATGGTTCTCTTTCCTCTAATTTTTGTTTGTGATGGTTAATGATTGTTGGTGTCACACACACACACACACACACACACCCTCTAGTTTTTTCTCGGTATTGCACAAGTCATTATTGTCTGGCATATAGACAGCTAATAAATGCTTGACTTCATCTCGAATGTAATAATTCCACAAGGCTACTATTTTGTTCTAAAATAGTTTTATTAATAGCATCTGGGTAGTGATAGTGATAAGTACTGCCCTCCAATAAGGTGAATAGGGTAATCACTATTACTTTTGAGATCTACACCATAGCTAGATGCTGTTTTTTCTGAGCATTTTGGTTTTCTATATAAACAGAATGGAAAGCACAGAAATAATATGACACACATCCTAGTATGTCTCTGCAAGAATATAAATCCTCTAGTTGGTTTGTCCTAATGAGAGTAGGCTATTGTTGCCTGTGATGACCCAAGGTCTACCTGTTCATGTTCTCCAGAGCAATGCTGTCAAACTCTGAAGCAAATCAAGATGTAATTGAGAAATGTTTATCAAAATAAGTAAAAATGTGATACAACATAGATAATGTTAACTTGTGGTTTTCTAAATCAGCATATGGCCCCCAGGGATCCATTTCTATTTGCATTTAACACTACTGTTCCAGAGGACACATCTCTTGGGCCTGATGGAAAGCACAAGTATTTGGAGAAAGAATTGATACAATCTAACTGTTATTTCTGCCCCTTTATACTTTTCTTTTGAAGTATTATCTCTACTTCATTCTTCTCAGACTTTGGAACTTCTGGGTATGCCAGTTGCATAGAACTGGGGGGCTTTGCCTGTGGTTGGTTCCTTAAAAAGAAAAAGAGAAATACATTATTATATTTGTCTTCTTCATGGGTCTTATACGATTATAAAACTATATACACCCATAATTTTATGGAAGAGACTCCTTACATAAGTATGTCTCTTACTTTCTTTTACTCAGTCTCTTATACTCTAATATTTGCTTTCTCACTATGACTTTCTACAAAGCACTGTACTGGATGCTGAGCAACTGTCCTCATGGAGCTCATAGTCTAATGGGGCAAACATGCATATATGCAAAAGAGAGACAAGGTAAAATGGAGGATTGGTGAGTGAGAGGCATTAGTAATTACAGAGGGTTGGAGTAGACTTCAGTTACAGTAGAAATAGTCCGTCATTGGGACAGAACTCAGTGCCTTTTCAGCGTAGTAGAATCTGCCGGGTTTGTTTTTTGCTGAAATAGTCTTTGAGAACCTAGAGTCACCTATTTGCCAAAACATGGCATTAAATTATGGAGGTTAAGAATTAAATTTCCTAAATTCTATTTTTGAAAAACTTAAAGTATTTTAAACTGAATTAAAATTTTCAATGTGTAAAGGTCCAGAAACTTGAAGGTACCAAAACCAATCTATTTTTCTGCTGTGGATAGGATTAACAAATACTAAATTTCTGTTTGTATGGACAACCAAAATGCTCAGATAACCAGAATTTTTTTTTTACAGTACCAAATAGGGGTTATTGGTATTTATAATGGTGACACAGGTCTTCAGAATCATGAACTAAAAACTGTATGATCCTCATGGTATTTGAATAATGAATTATTTTATGCTTACTAGACTGCATTGTCCCCACAGGATAATCATTAATATCCCTTTCCTTTTTCAGCTAACCTTAAAAAAGCCATCTGCTAGAAGTGGTGAGTTCTGTCACTACTTCTCTCATTCACTTCTAAATTGTCTGCAGTACGGCTTCTGATCTTCCACTCATCTGAAACTACTTTTTTCAGAGTTACCAATGAACTCTTCTTAATTACCAACTTTATGATCTTTTTTTTGGCGGGGGAGGGGGAGGGCAATTGGGGGTTAAGTGACTTGCCCAAGGTTACATGGCTGATATGTGTGTGTGTGTGTGTGTGTGTGTGTGTGTGTGTGTGTGTGTGTGTGTGTGTGTTAGTGTTAGTTAAGTGTCTGAGGCTGTATTTGAACTCAGGTCCCCCTGACTCCAGGGCCAATGCTCTATTCACTGCGCCACCTAGCCACCCCACCTTATGATCTTTTTAAAATCTCATCCTTCTTGATAGCATTTTATAATGTTGATCATTTCTTCTTCTTCTTTTTTTGCTTTTTTGGAGGGCAATTGGTTAAGTAACTTGCCCAAGGTCACACAGCTAGGTTTTTGTTTGTGTGTGTTAAGTGTCTGAGGCCAAATCTGAACTCAGGTCCTTCTGACTCCAGGGCGGACGCTCTACTCACTGCGCCCTAGCCGCCCCTTAATCATTTCTTCTTTCTGGGTTTTTGTGACACTAAACTCTTTTAGTTCTCCTCCTATGCCTATCTGACCATTTATCATTCTTCTTACTTGCTACATTTTCTTTTTTTTTTAATGTTATCATTTAATATATGACAGAGATTCTTTTTTGTCTTTTTTTGGAGGGTGGAAAGTAGGGCAGTTGGGGTCAAGTGACTCACCCAAGGTCATACAGCTAGTAAATGTTAAGTGTCTGAGGCTGGATTTGAACTCAGGTCCTCCTGACTCTGGGTCAGTGTTCTATTCACTGCACCACCTAGCCACCCCATTACATTTTCACCCTCACTAGCTATGGATCATCACTGAAGGCTTTGTCCTAGGCATTCTTCTCTTTATCTACATATTCTCATTTGATTATCTCGTCAGCTCCTGTGGATTCATTCATCATCCCAGATCTATATATCCATTTCTCCAATCAGTCAGCAAGCATTTATTAAGCACCTACTATATTCCAGGTATTGTGTTAAGCACTGGGATACAAAGAAAAGTTAAAAAAAAAAAACTCAGTCCTTGTTCTCAAGGAGCTCACAGTCTAATAGGGGAGGGAGTATGCAAACAGCTATGAATAAATAGGATATGTAAAGGATATATTGGAGATGATCTCAGAGTAAAGGCATTAAGATTAAGGACTAAGAAAGTGTTCTTACTCTTAGGTGGGAGTTTATCTAGGAAAGCTAGAAGGCAGAAATAACAGAATTCAAGGCTTCAGGAATAGCCAGTGAAAATGCCCAAAGTTGGGAGATACATTGATGCCATATGGGAAGAAAAGCAAATATTATTGATCACATACCAGAGGGGCTGGAGTAATATATAGGAAGACTGAAAGGTGAGAAGAGCTTGGGTTAGGGTGGACTTTAAAAACAATATAGAGGATTTTATATTTATTCACAAAGGAAGGAGGGAAGCTACTAGAGTTTATTGAATGGAGGCAAAGGGGGAACAGTCAGACTTGTGCTTTAGGAACATCAGTTTGACAATTGAGTAGAGGATCACATGGAGTAAGGAGAGACTTGAGACAGAAAGACCAACCCAGAGACTATTGTACTGTTCCAAGCATGAGATGATGAGGTTCTTCACTAGGCTGGTGGAAGTGTCATGATCACCTGATCATGAGTCCAGTGGGATACCTTTGACAGTAAGTAATAGGAAAGTTAAGATGAAGGAACTCTATTGGGAGAAATATAATATACTCAGTTTTGAACATGTTGAGTTTAAGGTGTCTATGGGATATCTATTTTGAGATATCCAGTGAAAAATTGGAGATTTTATACTGAAGGTCAAGAGAGAGGTTAGGGCTGGAGAAATAGAGCCGAGAATCATTTTTAGAGAGATGATTAAAATTATGGGAACTGATGAGATTACCAAGTGAAAACTGTATAGAAGGAGAATTGGGTCTATGACAGAAGGCAGGGAGTATTAGTGATCATCACTTGGATAAAGATGAAGTAAAAGGAGACCAAGGAGATGTCAGAAAAAAGAGGAACCAGGCAAGAGTAAAGCTAGAGATAATAGAGTATCATGTAAATGAAGGAGCCTGACAGTGTCGCGTGCTGCAGAGACGTCAAGAAGAATAAGGATTGAGAAAAGGCCATTGATTGTACAATTAATAATTCATTGCTAACTTAGGAGGAAAACATTGGATGGAAAGGTCAGAAGCCAGATTGCAAAGTGTTAAAAGGAGAGGAAAGGAAATGGAGACATTGATTGTATATGAATTTGTCAAGGAGAGTTTAGCCATAAAAGAGAGGAGAAGTAGAGAATGACAACTACTGGAGATGGATGAATCAAGTGAGGGTCTTTTTGAGGATGAGGGAGGTATGGGTATGTCTGTAAGCCATAAAGAAACATACAAGAGACTGGGAGAGATTAAAGATAGGTGAGAGAATGGGGATGATAGAGGGGGTCAATCTGTTGGAGAAATGGAATGGAATGGAATCCCTTAATCATTGTAGAGGAGCTTGCCTTGGCAGGGAGATGGGTCCCATTGCATATTTTGACTGGACATCATGTAGGGATTTGATGAACTCATACTTTCTTTCCCTCCTTCCAACTCCCTGTAGCACCAACACAATATTCACAGTGCCAATAATGACTGTAAATATGCTGGCATAGTGCTCAATCCAGAATATAACAGACTCTCCATATAGAAGACAGAAGCAAAACATTTATCCAGACACCAGAAAACCAAATCCCCAAACCAGAAAGTTGAATCCATCATAGTAGCAAAGAAGTTAATAAGCCATAACACAACATGAAGCCATACCATCCTTTAGCCTTCCCACAAAACAATATTTACTCAGAAGCCTCAGTGTCTTCCTCAGGTATATCCTCTCCTCCCTCTGTCTCTTAACTGCTCTGACTCCCAGCTTCCTGTGGGCTCTGTTCCACTCTAGCAAACTCCTCCCACCACAGGTTCTATGTGATTACGTTCAGCCTATTAGGGGGCAGGGAAAATCTTCAAATCAGGGAAGGTCTTCAAATTCCCTTAGGCTTATTAAGGGGCAGAGAGATCTTCAAATTACCATTACCACCACCCCCACCCCGACTCAAACTAATTCATCTCCACAAATTCTACATTCTAGCCATTCTGCGCCTACTTGTTGATTCTTACACATGATGCTCTGTCTTCCATATCCATGCCTTTTAAGGCTCAACTAAATACCATTTTTTGCAGAAAGTCTTTCTTGGCCCTTCTATTTGCTATTGCCTTCCTGTACCTCTTATGTATATATCTTCCATATACTATTTTTTATTCAGTTTTCTTTAATTTTCACTTTCAAATTCTCTCCCTCTTTTCTCTCCCTTCCCTACCTATTCAGAAGGAAAGAAATCAGAACCCATTACAAATATGTATAGTCAGGCAAAATAAATTGCAGCATTCATCATATCCTCCCCTGCCCCAAAGGAAAATATGCCTCAGTTTTTGCTGTCTGTCAGCTCTCCATCTAAAGGCAGATAGTATTCCATGTAGCTTTTAATGTACATGATATCTCCCTCACTAGAACATAACTCCTTAAGGGCAGAATCTCTTTTAGTCTTTTTTCTTTGTATTCTTAGTACTTATCAAAATGTTTGCCATAGGGGCGGCTAGGTGGCGCAGCGAGTAAGAGCGCCAGCCTCGGAGTTGGGATGACCCGAGATCAAATCCGGCCTCAGAAAATGAGCACCCACACATAAATAATGACTAGCCGTGTAACCTTGAGCAAGTTACTTAACCCCAATTGCTTAAAAAAAAATAAATAAATAAAAATGTTTGCCATTAAGATTTAATAACTGGGGCGGCTAGGTGGCGCAGTGAGTAGAGCGTCGGCCCTGGAGTCAGAAGGACCTGAGTTCGGATCCAGCCTCAGACACTTAACACACACACACAAACAAACAAAAAAACCTAGCCGTGTAACCTTGGGCAAGTTACTTAGACCCAATTGCCCTCCAAAAAAAAAAATTTAATAACTGCACTTTGATGAATTGTATTCTTATTCCCATTTTATATAGATTTAATACAAGAACTACATTTTGTATCCTATTAGCTACCTCTTCTCCTGAGCAGTGGAAGACAATAGAATTTCCAGTTGATGAAACTGTACCAGCTTGCATACTGGAAATAATAAGCCCAGGCTTGTTTTATGCATTACCAATTGAAAGTAGAGGTAAGAAACTAAATTTTGATGGCTAGTGTTTTTGAAAGTTTGTTTAAAAATTTATGCATACACAGGCAGACAAACACATATAGTGTTTAAACCTGAGTTATTTTGTATTCCTTACTTATAATTTTGCTGTGCCCTGGATGTTTAGAAGAGAAATTTGCCTGTGATTTACCTGTCAGTAATTTAGTTTACAAAATAGAGCAAAACAAACTCTTCTGGTTGTGTCTGGGTCAATATAATCAGCTTTGTTTCTGCATAGTATATTTATGATATTGTATAGTAATAATGTTCAGAAAGCCCAATTCATCAAAGAAACTTTAAGTTATGTTCATAAGAAAGGCTGGTGCATATCTCAAAAATATTTTTAGCATTGAGGGTTGAAATGGAAAGGATTTTCTGATTAATCAAAAAACATTTGCTTAAGAATCCTGATTAATCAATGTTCTATTGTATCTAGGTATTTCAAGTCAATGCTTTCTAATTTAGCCATAAAAATTTTACTGCTACTCATACTTTTCTACTTTTTGCATGGAAATTTATGTTTGGAAGACTTGAGTATTTGATTATGAGATAACTAATTATCAACAGCATTCAGACAAATCTAAGTTGTATGGAATTGCTTTTAAAATGTTGTAAATTAGGCCTCAAATAAGATCTTATTTTTAAAAAATAATTTAAGTTTAGAAGCATGATGAAAGCTAAAATTTGCTTTTTACTTGACTTCATCCTTTTGACTAATATTGACATTAACTTTGTATAAAGAATTGTACCAAAAAATCTAGGGACCAAGAATTCTGACACTCCTGCATGTAACAGAAGTCAAAATAAGAATGAATATCTTAAAAAGAACTACAGAGAACAACATACGTACACATAGTTGTATACATATGTGTCTGAATACACTTGAAATAATGGATTAACCTGCTATTCCTATTAATTTTGATTAAAATGTATACAAGCTAAAGCTGCTCACAGAATAACTTTTTATATATTTTAAGCAGACCAAGAAAAATTAAATTTGATGACAGTTAAATTAACAGAACATTGCAACTCTCAGAAAAATAGAGTACTCTTTAAACCAAGAATTGGAGATGTGTGCTGTGCCAGATTTACAAGTAAGGATCTCTCCATTAAAGCAGTAACTATATGTTTATCTTTATATGTAACTAGAGATTTGGAATATTTTAAGTGCTAAGCTCCTAAAAGTGAGGGGCTCCGTGTCCATTCTCTTATAGCTAGATTGTTCAGAAGAGTGTTAACAAGGCCAAGGTCATGGGTGTGGTTCTAGTATATGAAAAAACTTGTCTGTTTTATGGCTAGCTGTTGCAGAAACCTGTGCCTTTGGTCACAGTTGGAAGTTGGGCAAGAACATACGGTGATTTGTACAAACCCATCAACACTTCTAGAAACGCAGTTTGTCCGTGCCCTACTTGTGGTAGATGAGAAATGTCATATTTGTATATGAAGGTGTTAATGTGCATGTAAACAGTGAAAGATGTTCTATGTCATACAGTGTACAATGGAAAGTAGTTGATCTTAAAACTATTGAAAGGGTAAGAGATATATAAGCAAATCCAAATAGACATGTTTACATGAGCAAATGGATTGGGTGTATCAAATGTAGCATGACAATCAAAGTGATGCTGTTCTTTTAAATAAGTGGATAGGTGGATGGCTAGGTGGTGCAGTGAATAGAGCACCAGCCCTGGAGTCAGGAGGACCTGAGTTCAAATTCGGCCTCAGACACTTAACACAAAAAACTAGCCATGTGATCTTGGGAAAGTCACTTAACCCCAATTGCCCTCCAAAAAGGAAAAAAAATAAGCAGATAGTGTATTCTAAGTTGCAATGTTGTTTGTTGACTGTATTTTGTGTTATTGTATAAAATGCTGATTAAAAAAAAAACCTAGTGGTTTAATAACAATAGAAGCCCATAACTGTTATGCTTAAATTTGTTTTTTTTTTTAAATGAAAATGTAATCTTTAAACTTCTGAGCTATATATGTATTTGGAGAGAAGCATAGAGATTGGCTAATCTCTCAGACTTATGAGAGGCAAATAGTCTGGTATGCCTATCAGCTCAACTTCCCATTGTCTGCCATAGCATGCTATAATTTTGGTAACATAACAGAGGATGGAACCTTTTTAGTATGGTAAGTCAAGAGTAAGGAAATATGTAGCATTTCTCCTTTCTTCATATATATGGATTGAAATTTTTTGAGTGATTTAAAATTATTATTGGACACTTTTCAAGGGATGAGAATGTTAAATGTAATTTCTTATTTTAGATGACAATTATTGGTACCGTGCTGTCATCCTGAAAGTCTCAGAATCTGAGGTAAAAGTACTCTATGCTGACTATGGAAACATTGAAACTTTGCCTTTTTCCCGAGTTCAGCCAATCACTACCAGCTACCTGGAACTTCCTTTTCAAATAATTAGGTGCTCATTTGAAGGTAAAGTTTTAATAGTTATTTTCTAAATGTGATTTTTAATAGATTTTTTCCCCTACATTTGTTGATACGTCAGAACTGATGTTCTTCTAACCTTACAGCCTTCTTAAGTGTTAATGTTACAAATACAGTATGTACCTCCATCTGTTTAATAATGTACTTGACTTGTCAGTGAACATTTGAATGAGACTAATAAGGTTTTTTATTTAATGCACAAAAGTAAAGGCCATTATTTTTTTGACATCCCAGCTACAGATCCAACTAGATGAGATTAGACTGGTTCATACTACACAGCCTTTTTTGTTGGGGGAGGAGCCGGATTTAGTATTAAAATTCCCTTTACTGGGAAGATAGTACATGGAGGCAGTTTTATAAATCCAGCTGAAAATATGTAAATGTATTTTGACCTTCAGTAGATTCAGAAAATTACTCCAATTTCATCACTTTTATAATTAAGATTATGCCTTGCAGAATTAGAGGATGTAGAAATACTGTCATTTTTGTCAACTAATTATTATAACTAATTTTTTTTCCAGGAATAATGGAATTGGATGGGGGATGGTCTCCATTAGTAATAGAGCAATTAAAAAAACTCATGTTGAATCAGAACGTCATGGTTTCAGTAAAAGGAATCATTAAGAATGTCCATACAGTATCTGTTGAAAAACGTTCTGAAAATGGTACTGTTAACATAGCTGATGAGCTAGTGATGGAAGGTCTGGCAAAGCACATCACAACTAAAACTCAAAGCGTTTTGAATGAAGGTAATTTTCCCTCAAACTTAAAATTATAATTTTAGATCGTTAGTAAAATTCAGTTGGATACGTCTCACAAATTTTTTAAATGTAGAAATAGTTGATGTGAAAGATGTGTTTGTGTTCAGAGTATTTTTTTTTTTTTTTAAAGCAATTGGGGTTAAGTAACTTGCTCAAGGTTACACGGCTAGTCATTTGATTTATGCGTGGGTGCTCATTTTCTGAGGCCGGATCTGATCTCGGGTCATCCAAACTCCGAAGCCAGCGCTCTTACTCGCTGCGCCACCTAGCCGCCCCTTTAGGGCAATTGGGGTTAAGTAACTTGCCCAAGGTTACACGGCTAGGTTTTTGTTTGTGCGGATTAAGTGTCGGAGGCCGGCTCTGAACTCAGGTCCTTCTGATTCCAGGGCCGGCGCTCTATTCACTGCGCCACCTAGCCGCCCCAGAGTATTTTGTTTTTATAGTACATTTTATTGGTTTGCTAATAGTTTCTTTTATTTCCTTATAGGACAGACTAATTGTTGCTGCATAGAGTTAAGGAAACAAGTAAGTTAAATCCCACCAAAGTGAAGAAGAACTTTATAAGTTTTTAGTAATAGTGATTATAATTTTGTCTTTTATACCCACAGGTGGAAAAACATGAGCAGATACTATTCTTCCTTTTAAATAACCCAACAAATCAAGATAAATTTACTGAAATGAAAAAGTTGCTAAAAAGTTAAGTATGTTAAATGACATGTGATTTATTTTTTGTACCTGCTGAGTAAAATCATAGTGAATTATGTTGTTTGAATGTATATTACTGAATAACATTTTTGGAATACCTATATTCTGAAACCTAATTACCTAGAATCTGGTCTTAGGTTATTTTGATTTTTATATAATGATATCTATTTCAGTTTGCTACTGCTGATAAAAATCCTATTCAAGAGAAATTAGAATTGTAGTAGAATTTACTTATTTAATTATAGCTTAGGGATTTTAAAAAATAATTTATTTTTGACATGTACACCTTACTTGTGAATTTAGTTGAGTCAGAGGCCTATACATGCAGATTGTAAAGTGAAATCACACAGTTTAGTTTACTTGTATAGTTTTGCATATATGTTTATATATGTTTTTAACTGGGAGCTAAAAAGCACCCAGAGGTAGCAGTATATTTCATATCAAAACAAATGTTTTTGTGGCTTCATTGACTCAGGTTTAATAAATCTGCATATCTAGGCACTCAATAAATGTTAGTTAAGTAGTATGAGAGTTTGCCATCATTTTTATTTGCTGGCTTTCTTTGTTTTGTTTTATTTTCTTTTTCAGGAACACTGTCCAAATTCTAAACCAATCTAGTAGATGACTAATGGAAGATAAATAGTATTTTAGAATTTTTGGTTTTTTTACTTAAGATCATAGGGTCACAGATTTAATTTAATTAAGGGTTTTCTGTTTTAAAAAATATATATTGAGTTCTGTAAAGTTGTAAAATTTATCCTTTGTTTTGATACTTGTGACTCACATACATATTAAAAATCAAAGCCAGCTTCACGAACTCTGCTGTTGATCCGTATGAACATGGATGGTAAGAACATTACTGTTCTGCCACTAAATCACAGTAAAACTTTAAGCAAGTCATTTAACTTTGCTGTGCCTCAGTCTTCTCATCTGTAAAATGTGCCTATCTCACAGGGGTGTTGTGAGGATGAGCTTTAAAAACAATCTATTTAGGTGGAAAATGGTGTGTATTTTCAGTTTTGCTAATCCCTAAAGGCAGCCTTTTGACAGGACTGGTAGATGAACAAGAAATCTGTAATGGAACACTGTTCTTCAATACATCAAAAGAGCTATGATTTCATCGGTGTGGGTAAACCCATCACTCAACTTCTTCATGTTTAGTAGATGGTTTCTATGGCCAAAAAGCTCATCACCTGGTGGCTGGTCTTCTGATGATGAGCCTTCCAGAACTTAGCTAGGCTGGTCTTCATGTTGATGACACTGTATCACAGGGCCTGAACTGGAAACCTTTCCAGCTTGGTTTGTAGGACCTCCCAGAGCTTGCACTCTGCTGATATAACTTTCAAGAATCCAGGTCACTTCTGTGTCATGATACAGCATGGAAGTGGGACTTTAATGGAGAATGCCTCTCCTTATTCAGTGAATACATCTAGGATTTCATCTGTACACCGGATGCAATATTAGAATAACTTTTTTAGAAGAGATGAATGTCAGGACATGAAACGAATGTCTGTGTTATGAAAAATGTTACTTGCTGTAGCGGCAAGCACCCCAATATCCCCAGGGTGACTGCTAACACAGGTTCTTAGATCTGCTTTTCAAAAGGAAAGCAACTCAAAATGGGTCAACAAGCCTACTTTAATCAAACAAACACACATTACCTAGTTCAGGGGGAAAAGGTCAGCACCCGAACTTCAGAGTTACAGAACTTACAGATCAAACAGACAAGCTTCCAAACTGTCCTACCATTATATCAATACCAAATCACAGTTACCAGAGAGGGAAGCATCAACATCTGGGTTTTCAAAGCCGGGGGGCTCTCAACAACGGCTTCGCAGAGTCTCATCTGGTCAAATCACACAACACTTCTCAAAGTGAGCCCCAAAGCAAAGCCTCTCCTAAGGGTTTATATAGCCTTCTCCTGGCTCAGAGAATGTAACAACCTTTTTGACCCACTGCCCAATCACAAAGTATCAAGGTGTGGGCTTTCCTGAAAAACAAGCTTCCCACCACAGGCTCCAGGTGCTCTTAAGCTAGGGGCAGGGAAGATCTTCAAATTTGCATTTCCATTACACTTGCTTGCTCAAATACACTTTCTCCTTTCTATACAATTCATCATTTTTTCCAGCCTTCCAAA
The DNA here is from genome assembly GCA_011680675.1 of Gymnobelideus leadbeateri. Taxonomy (NCBI): domain Eukaryota; kingdom Metazoa; phylum Chordata; class Mammalia; order Diprotodontia; family Petauridae; genus Gymnobelideus; species Gymnobelideus leadbeateri. Next base: position 622,388 of record WOXC01004126.1, read on the forward strand.
GCATACCTTCAGTGAGTATGACTGATAGGTTTAAAATATATTATGAATGTTTTCTAACCGTTGGAGAAATTTGTGAATTTGTGTCATGGTGTATTCTGCATTTTGGGGTGGAGGGTGATAAAGGATTTCACTAATAATGTGTACTTGAGTTGAGAGTAACTTCTATAAATATTTCATTTTTGTTTCAACCTTTTCAGTAAAATAATTGACCAAAACAAGAGAGTGCTGTGGTGATTAAGACACAAGTGGTACTGCAACCGGCTGTCATCTTTCACAACTGGTGGAACTATTACTATGAATATACATACCAATTTATAAAATGTATTTTCTTTTGTTTAATCATGTGGAAAGATGGAAACTTCTATTGTATATCAAATATAAAACCATAGTGATGGTATAATGGAATTATTTTCTAACTTCATGGAAGATCTGTCAAATGATATAAGTTGCTTCACTTAGACAAAAGTGATTTCAATTCAGGTATGCTTATTTATGCTCAAAATATGGAGGAAAATGAATAATTTGAGAACCATAATAAGAGTGTATTGTATCATGCATACACAAAGGCTGCTGATTTTCTGTTTTATCAGAAATGTAGTCAGTACAAGAAACAAACACTTTAAAATGTGAATAAAAATGGCTAGCAATAAGACATAGTGGAATTTAGTAGAGTCTAGACTCATTTAGGAGAGAAAATAAAAGCCCTTGTATTCTGGATTCTGCTTTCTTTCACCTCTACTTTTTTGTAGTTTTCCTTTCATATAGCTACCCTCCTTTTTTCCCCATATTATAAAATGCATACTTGTGTTTTCTCCTCCCAGAATATAGAAGCATATAATGTATACTCCCCCCTCACCAGCACCATTATCTCTTTCTGTCCCCATCTCTTTTGTCCAACTCTAAACTGACCTGTTTTTCGTTGGCATTTGCATAAAGCATCTTTCCCATTGTTTTTCTCTTTTTCAAACCTGTAGCCGTTCCTTCAGTGGTATGTAGAATTTGATTCAAAATGGCATTTACTGAGCTTTGAAACAGAAAAGCAATTTTCCTGATAAGAATATAAATTTCTTCACAACAGCCCGGTTTGAGAGCATTGAAAAAGTTTCCATAAAAACGAAAGCATATTAAGGGTGTCCTAAATTCATTTTCTGCCAATGCAAGTTTCTAGCATAATACTTTGAATTTTCTCCTTATACCTCATTACAATTTTAGAAAAGTTCCAAGTCATGAATTCATAGTAAAATATGGGACTTAGAGAGTCTCCCCTCCCCTTTCTTACCGTTACTCTTCAGCTCTTATTATGCATTGAATATTATCCTTTTTCTCAGGCAAACGTTATTTTTCTCTTCTACCAAATGTTAAAATTCTGCCATTTTGTCTGGTTGTTCTTATCTCTCCTCTCCAAACAGACTTATCCTGTCCTAGTTAATAGAACTACCGTCTATCAATATTTTTTCATTTCCTTTTTTTATTTGAAAATAGCCTGAAAACAGTGTTTTTTTTTTCTATTGTGTTTACTATTCATACAGATTCTAACTAAAAATATTTCCTGAAGCATATGAAAGATACGAAAGCAATTTGAAAACATGGAATCTCAAACTTGGGTTTCTTATAAGAGAGATAGGGGAAAAACCCATAAAATATATAAAAGCTTTAGTAAATTAGAAATACTTTATACTTTAAAAAACACCATGGTAGCTTAAAAGATTTTACTTTGTATTTAGGTTCCTTACCCAAAAAGTTTTTGACCCTCCCTTGGTACTTAACAGTATATTAAAAAACTGACTTATTTACATAGAAGAAGATAAAGCTATATTCTTTAGTTTTTTTATTACCTTCATCTACTTCCCCCCCCCCCCCAGGAGTTCAAATCACAGGGAGAAAATATTAAAAAAAAAAAAACTTTTAAAAGAAAGTTAACTTTGAAGTAGGTTGACAACACATGTATTAATAGCAAAAAAAAAAAAAATAGGTGTTATTTCAAATACAGGTCAGATCCCATTATGTCACACGTCAAAGGAGTGTACATCTTACTCTGTTGTACTGGAATTTAGTTGTATGGAATATTGCTTGAAATAAGTGAAGTGTGTGGTAATCTCTTGTTATCTAGCTATATTGTTATAATGGTTATTTATTGAAATGACAGTTGACCTTTACCAGTAGAGTTTTGGTTTGAATTTTCTGTAAAAGATCACTTTTGATCTTAGTATTAATTTCTCTGTGAAGAATTTTTAAGGAGGGTGACAAGTATTAGACAAGTCTGTCCCTCCTGCTTACTTTTATGCTTGTTCTACATACTTGTGTTTCAAGGGCTATTGAATCCACAGTTTTGTTGGAGTAAATTCCTGTGTAATAACTAGTGCCTATTAATCATAATTTTGTTTTGACTTGTAATTATTTTTTACTCCTTGATTTTGATGATAGTTTTTGTTAACTTAAAAAAAACAACTTAGTGTCATTAAATGTTCTACTAATGTTCTGGTTTGCTCTTCTGTATTTTGTGGTGAACAGATCTTTTACCAACCATACTCAAGTGGTCAGAATAATGTAGTGTATAATAATACCTTCCTCTTCTTATATGGAGAACACATAATGTGCTTCGTATGGGTTTACTAATATAGTTTATGCTAATAACTGAGTGCTGGATCAATGGACAAACAGCTTTATAAAATATCTTTGTGTAGCAGTGTGACCTTAGGCAATGCATTATCTCTGTCACCATTTCATGGAGTAACTTCTTATCTATGACATGGGCATCACAAAAGGTCACAATTTTTAAGAATTTAGGGTCTTAGAGGGCAAGAGTCATCTCACTATGACTCATAGGTGAAGTACTTTGAATAACTGAAGGAATGAAATATATTTATATTAGGTTTTAGAGCACAGATAGCAGGGGTTCTTAACCTGTGGTCAGTGGCTAGATTTTGGGGAGTCTCTGTGAATTTGAATAGGAAAAAAAATTACATCTTTATTTTCACTAACCATTCGAATGTATAATATATAACCATAGAAATGATAACTAATTTAGCATTTCTTTGAGTTACTTAAAAACATTATTTTGAGAATGAGTCTACATTTTATCAGACTCCCAAAAAGGTCCATGACACAAAAGTTAAGAACCCCTGCCTTAAAAAGGAGACCATAGATCCATTTTATGTGAAGGAACATGTAAAGCACTTTGTAAACTTTAAAGTGCTATATAAATGCTTGCTATTATTATTACAGTGACTAGTCTAGCATGATACCCAGCCAATAAAATGAATTTTAATGAATATTTTTATTGAAAGCTACTGGAAACAAGAAATTTCAAATTGATTAATTTGTTGCTTCTGATTGTTTCCATTTTGATAGAATTAACTCATTCACTTACTGCTTGTTTTTATGGTTGCCATGATTTCTATAAAAAACCCATCAGCATCGAAAAGCAGGATTTGAAATTGTGCCTGTTGGATATTTTTGTTCATTTGTTCAGTTGTGTATGATTCTTTGTGACCGGGTCACAAAGGGTTTTCTTGGCAAAGATACTGGTGTGGTTTGCCCTACCTTTCTCTAGTGGATTAAGGCAAACAGAGATTAAATGCCTTGCCAGAGTTACACAGCTTGTAAGTGTTTGTGGCTAGATTTGAACTCAGGTCCTCCCAACTCCCAGACTCAGTGCATTATCCATTGAGCCACCTAGCTACCTCCTGGGCAAACAGAGTTTAAGTGACTTGCCCAAGGTCACACAGCTCAATTTGAACTTAGGTCGTCCTGACTCCAGACCTTGCACACCACCCACTGCCCCTGTTTGGTATTAGGCTCTTATTAAAAATAAAAATTCATTTGTCCTTAGAAGTTTACAGTATATTTTATTTTTAGTTTTGTTTTATGCAGAAGATATTAGTATCATATATATGTAGGTGTATATGCCATACATACATTTTATGTGTATATGAATATTTGCGTGTATGCATGTTATACACATAAACACTGCAAGAACAAAATATACTATACATAAATCAATTAAATTTTGTAAATCTCACTTTTAAAAACTGGGTAGAATTACTCCCCTAGCATTCTGTTCACATCTTTCAGCCTACTGAACCTTTAACTTCCTGTTTGGAAGGTGGTTTTGTTCTCTTTTCCTTATCTCTTCATTCAGCAGTTCTTTCTCCCATAGGGTTTTTTTATCTGGCTGAGCTATAGAATTAGGCCCTTTATGTTTTCTTTGGTGCTTTCTTTTAGTATGCATTGTTTCTTTTTCTTTCATCTCCTTGACCCCCACCCTTCTCTTGTCAGTAACTTTTGTTCAGCTTTTCCAGAACACTTTCATCTTTTGGTTTGTTTTAAATGTATTTGGATTTATTATACTTTTGGGACTCCTCTTTTTCTACTCCACCTCCACCCTCTGACTGTTTTTTCATTCTCTTACTTCAGAGTAGTCATTATATTTCATTCTTCTCAACATGGAAGAATTTCAAGGCATTAGAGCAGGAAGGGACAGTGAGACTAACTGGTCCCAGGGATGGGGAACCTGAATCCTGAAGGCCACATATGGCCCCCTAGATCCTCGGGTGAGGCCCTTTGACAGAATCCAAACTTCACAGAACAAATCCCTTTAATAAAAGAATTGGTTCTGAAAGACTGGAACTCATTCAAAAGGCTGCAGATTCCTGGGGCCAACCCCTTTATTTTCCAGATATGGAAAGTAAGGTCCAGAGACATTGTAGAGCCAACTATTTTGTAATCTACTTTTAACTTTTGCATTATTAGTAAAGTTTTAGTGAACCCATTCTTAACCTTTTTGGTGTCATGGATGGCTTTGGCATTCTGGTGATGCCTATAGACCCTTTGCTAGACTAGTGTTTTTTAAATACATGAGATTAACAAAGGAAACAAATTTTGTTAAAATATCAAAAAAATATTTTAAAAAGTCTAAAAGTACAAAAAGTCACAGACCTCAGGTTATGAACCCATACTTTAATGTATATAATCCTCAAATTTTACATTACTGTGGAGAGGCACTGAAAAAAGTTTGCACACTTAATATACAAAATAAGGATGTATACTGACCGTTTTTTATTGAGCATTAGTTTTGACAACGTAAGCAATTGTAATAAAACAGGAAAAAGATATTAGAAGAATTAATACTAGAAACTGAGGTTGAAATATTTTCAGATGATACTATATTTTATCTAGCTAATGTTTCATCCAAATAAAAAAGATGTGTCAAGGTTGCAGAGTGCAAGATTAACTTTAAAAAAAATTTGAATTCTTATTTGGTATCAATATGGATCAAGAAAACACAATTAAAAACAATTTATAGTAATGGTCATATATGGGGGAATTAACCCACTTAAAGTACACAGGCGCTTAAAAAATACATATACACAGAGAGAGAAAACCCTGACTGAAGAAATGGAAGAATCAAGTAATTGGAGGGGAAGTCAATATTTATGGATGAAGTGAGATTAATGTAATAGAATATTTCTACAGTTAATTGCATATTTCATACAATAAGCATGGAATATAGAGAATTGGCCTCAGAAAATCTGAGTTATAGTTGTATTTCTGAAAGAGCCTGTCTTAGTGGCATTACACAAGTCATTTAGCCTTACAGTAGCCCAGATAATGCAAACAGGTACTGATCTACCTTCATTGAGGGAGTTTCTTCTGGAGTTCTATATGCTAATGAAATTACAGGTCTTATCTCTCTCTTTTTTTTTTAAGACAATCAAATTATCAAGCAATCTCTTGAGATTTTATCCTAAATCAATGAATTGTAGGTAGAAAAGTGAATGAACAAGTAATATCAAGGGACAGGCTGAGGGAAAAAATATTAAGATAGTCTTTAATTCTCACACTGAAACATTACAGTTTTCAAAACTAGATTATCTAGCAGAAAAATAAATTATAACAAAGATAGTTGATGTCCAACCAAATCTACATAAAAGATTAGTTTCTATAAACTTATAGGCTTAAACTTTTTAAAACACATATATGTATTTATAATTTTTTATGAAGTTATAGAAACAAAAAAAGTGAAGAAAGATTTAACAAATACAATTCAAAAAATTGGCTAGTCATTTGGTAAGGAATGTAAGTGAGGCATTCATAACCTGGATTTTGTGTACCTCATTAGATTTCAAGAGGAGCTATGAATTGGGAAGGGGGAAAAAATTACATCCTCCTTTGGTTTCCTTTGTAATGCTATATTTCGTGGATTTAAAAACACCATTCTGCAAAATCCAGTGGAGAGAGGGAGTGATTAAAAAGTTATTTTACATGTTGAAATTCATTTATTTCAGCATAACTGGTTGTATTGATATTTAGTATAATTTACAATAAATCATTTAAAGGATTTCTTTATAGTGGAGTTGAGACTGCTCTGAGGTGGAGGAGAGCATTATCAATGAAGATTTTCATGATAAACCATTCAGTAGTTCTTCTAGAAGTGATCTTTCTTTATAAGTTGGTTGTGGGTTTGTTGGGGTTTTTTTAGTCTTTGTAGTCAGTTTCCACATCATGGAAGTAGAGCAAATGGGCCTTGTGTGATTGGATAGAGATGTAAAATTTTAAAATAAAGGTATTCTTGGAAAAGTACAAAAGTATTGTTCTAAATTATTTCAACTAAATGAGGAAGGCTTCAAACATAAAGAGACCTTGTATGTTTTTGTAAGATAATTGCATTTCCTCATTTTTGTAAATTCAGATTGCAGTATTTTAGATTTGCTTATATTAGTATAGAAATCACTTGAAGGTTCTGAAAGATCTTTATATGTATCATTCCCTTTGTCTGCAGTACTCCCATTTCAATAACAGTAGTAGGTATTTGATTAAAAATTCTGTCATGTGGTGGTATTCATGCAGTTAAACTGAGTGCATTCTTTCTGGATACTCTGTGCTCTGGTTTTTATGACACTGTTTTCCCTTGTTTCGCTTCCCTTTTTGTCTCTCCATAGTTATCTTTGCTGGATCATCATTCACATCATAGCCCCTAATTTTGGTTATATCACAGGCCTTTCTTGCTGTGTGTGCTCTCTTTTGGTGATCTTGTTAACTCTCATGAATCCAGTTATTTCTATACAGATTACTTCCTGATCTCCATATATGCAACTGCAGTGTCTCTTGAGCTCCAGTCTCACACTGGACATTTTAAACTGGATATCCCATAGAAATCTCAGATTTAGCCTATCCAAAACAGAGGTCTTGTATCTTTCCCTCAAAACCCATTGCTTTTCAGAGCTTTCGTATTTTCTTTCTGCCATTTTTCCAGGCACTTGAATCTTCATCCTTTATATTTAATCATTTGTCAAGTGTTATGGATACACCTTCCACAATATCTTCTGAGTTCAGTTGCATCACTCTGGTTTAGACACTCATCACCTCTTAACCTGGACTATTACAGTAGCCCTGTAATTGATCACCCTGCCTCCAACTTTTCATCTCCAATCTTTTATGTGGCTACTTAAATCCTGTTTTTAAAGCACAAGGTAGGACCAGTCAAAATGGAAGGAAGCAGTGTAAGCTCAGCTCTCCTTACAGCTACTCCAAAAAGATCTCAGATGAGTGCCAAATCAAATAGTGATGAGAAACAAAAGGGAAAACCACATTGGAGTTTTCCACATAAGATGACAAATTTGACCCCCAGGCAAGTGACTAGGACAGGGAATATGAACAAGTGGACCAGGATCATTAGAGCCAGTCATCATCCTTTATCCACTTACCCAGTAGAAGTTATAGATTGTTGCTCAGATCCCAGCAGCAGGATACCAGTTACAGTTCCACCAGAAATGGGCAAAACCTAGCCCCAATACAGGCTCAATCTGAAAGTAAGGCTGAAAGAATGAATAAACCAAAAATGTATGGTTATGATACCAAGGTTTCCCAAGACAAACCCAGAAGAAAAATTCCAAAATATTATAAGGAAAGCTTTGAAAAAAAAACATTTTACCCACAAGATAAATTTATATTCCTAGAAGAAGTGATGCAAGAGTTTTTCTTTAAATGATATAATTAATGAGAAGACTGTGGAGGAGAAACTTGGAGAAAAAATTAAAGCTTAACATAGGTAAAAAATCTGACCCAAGTAACAGACTGCCTGAGAATTAAAATAGATCAAATTAATGATTCCATGAGACTAAGAAAAAAAAAATACAAGGTATCTCATGAAAACAGCTCTCTTAGAAAACACATCAAAGGAGAAATCATTTAAGAAACATTGGACTTCCTGAATGCCATGACCAAAAAAAACTTGGATATTGCTTCTTAAGAAATCATGAAAGAAAACTGCCTATGTGGACAAAAAAAAAAAAAATCCATTGAAGTAACAGAGTACTAGAACAAAAGGACAGATGATGAAAGAGGCCCCAAAATGAATCCAAAGCTTCCAGGTCAAAGGGAAAATCATGCAGACAAAAAGGGGTCAAGTACCAAAGAATCATAAGATGATGAGATTTTATAGTTACCACTCTAAAAGAGCTGAGAACGTAGAATATTATATTCCAAAAGGCAAGAGATAGAAGATAAGAAGAAGAAACAATTCAGCAAAACTGAGTATAATCCTGGGGCAAAAAAAAAAAAAAAAAAAATAGACCTTTAATGAAATAGAAAACTTCCAAGCATTCCTCATGAACACCCAGAGCTTTGAGTAGAATCTTTAAACATAGTAAGCAGGAGGCATGTTAAAAAATAAATACAAGTGTGGAATTGGAAAGAACTTTATTAAAAATGATTTTTTAAACATTCTAATGATGAAAGAAGGGGATGATTACAAGTGTCCTTTCACAACCTTAATGTCATGAGGTCAGGGGAGTCAGGTAAGAGAGTCTGGGAGTAGGTTTGTTATGTTTTGATTATCTTAAAGGGATGAGTTTAAGGGGGAGGAAGAGTGTAGGGACTTAATACATGAAATGAGGATGTCTACCCAAAAAGAAGAGCAAGCATCATTTGAACTTCATTTTAATTTGCAATTGTCAAAATTGTAAAAACAGAAACAGAATTTGGTGTAGAAATACACCCTTGTGCTCCCTCATTCTTCTGGGAGAGAAAAGACATAAATCCTTGACGTTTGGGGAAAAAAAAAAAAGCAAAGCATAGATCTGTCCATACTCGGTAAGCACCAGTGTCTTCCTGTCACCTCTAAGACCAGTTGATTTAAAGTCCTTTGTAACCTGACTCCAGCTTACCTTTCCAGACTTACTATGCATTGCTCCGGTCCAATCAAACTGGCCTATTTGCTGTCCTCATGTGTTTTCTTAGTGCCTTTAGATAGGCTGAAATACTTCTACCTTAGTTTCACATCTTAGGATGTCTAGTTTCATTCAAAGTTCAACTCAAGTAACACTATAGGAGATTTTCAGTGATTCTTTGCTAGGTCTCCCTACTCCACTTTCCCCATTCCCTTGCATTTATATACATTTTGTAATTATTTATGTACAAATTATTTACCATCAATTTAATGTAAGCTTCTTAGAATTAGGGGCTTTCATTTTTGGCTTTGTATCTCAAGAACCTAGCAAGGTGCCTGGCCCATAATGAGTGCTTAATAAATGCTTATTGATTGATTCTTACAAAATTGTGTGTAAAATAAATGTCTATGGAATAATTTTCTCTTAATTTCCATTATAATTTAAAATTGTTCCTACCTAAAATATTTTGCCTCAACATTGAATAACTTCATTTAGAAGTTCTAATATTCAGTTCATTAAATATCCTTTTTTACTGAGTTGTTTTTAAATGTCCCTCACCATCCCCATAAAAAAAATCAAGGGGATAACCTATGTGGTCTTTTTTGCTTATTTGCAAGTTGGGAGAAGGGGTTGTAGTAGTGATTGAAATGAATTGGTAGAAGACCAACTATCCCCCTCCACGAGTACACCTTAAAATACTCTTAAGTAGTTCTTCACTGGAAGCTACCAGACTTAAGAGGACTTAATGTTTAAACAGCTGCTTTGGGAAAGACCTAAAATTAGTAGCACACTCTACTTAAAGAGATGAGGGGAAGAGAATGAAATCTAGACCTTTTCTTTTTCCCGTCAAGGACTAGTGACTTACCATTCAATTGAGTTATACAAGTAAAAAGCATTTTCAATTTCCTTTTGGAAAAAAATGGAAAATGTTCCAATACTGCGTTTTTTTCTAATAAGGAAAGCATGGAAATATTTAAATTTAAATTTTTTTTTGCAGTCCCGGGGAAATGGGTCCAGGACTATAAACAAATTTCATTAACCTATTATAAAATAACTAAAGGAGGAATGTCAGCACTGACCCACTTTCTTAAATATATGAATGTTAAATTGCACTAATGTGCCTTATATTAACCTGTCCCTATGTGCTCATTTAGCTGTTTTTCAGTGAACATAAAAAGGGAATTAGGTATTTGGTCATCTTTCAACCAAATCAAAAGACAACGAGACTGTACAAACCCTCTATAATAACCTAGCCTAGGATCTAGTAAACTGCTCCTGCCACTGATTTCAAAGAAAGTCTGGGCATTCCTAGGGCAAAACTCACAACATTCAAGAAACTTTCCTTGATTGAGGCGGCATGACATGGAAAGTCTGCCTTTGATACCTACATAGATGTGTGACCATGGACAAATCATAATATCCGTGTCTTCGTCTCATCTATGAAATGAGGTGGTTGCCTTCAGCCACTAAAGACCCTTCTAGCTCTAAGTTTATGATTCTATAATTGGTTAACCATTCCCCTACTATAAAAATCTCAGAATTTGTATTTGGTTTTTGATTTCTGCCTTGTGGCCTCACTTTCTGGTTGTCTGGTTCCTCCCAGAACTTCAGTTTTAAGGAGGAGGCCAAAGCCAAAAATACTTTGATTCCCCTTTAGGCTTTACTGCAGTCTGTCTCATCCTAACTAACAGCCAATTGTGTTGATGCTCATTAAACACGTGGGCCTCCTAATTCATCAGGTGTTCTGCCCAAGAATTCTGAAATTTCCTCTGTCAGAATATAACCTACTATTATTCTCTCTTTTTCCTAAGCCTCTTGTCACCACTATGACCTCCAGTCTCTCCCTCAGTACTTTCCCAGGTCCTCAAACCTGTTATGTATTCATTTTCCTCCCTTCCTTGGCCACTTAACCAGTTTAACTTTAGATAGTTCTCTACTGCAGAGTCACTTGCAGCCTTGTCTTATCACCGTCCATTAATTCACCAATAAGAATTTAATAATAATAGCTAAAATTTTTATAGTGCTTACTACATGCCAAGTACTACTGTACTACTTACTACAAAGCCAGTACTGCTGTGCTGCTTTATTAAAGTATCTGTGTGCCAAGCACTGCAAGAGGAGAGGAATGCTAGACAAAGACAAATGAGATTGACCTTGCCGTCAAGGAATTTGTATTCTATTAGGGAAACAAATGTACAGAGCCTTAAAGGAAACTAGGGATTGTGAGATTGGGAAGGAGTGAGTTTCAGGCATGGGATCAGCCAATGCAAGAAAGGAGAGGAAATGTGTGTGAGGAACAGCCAAAAAAAAAAATGGATGTGAGTTCATACAGAAGAGTTAAATATAATCAGCCTGGAAAGGTAAACTGGAGCAAGGTTATGAAAAGCTTTATATATGAAGCAGAAATTCATGTTTTATCCTAGAGATAACAGGCACTAGAGCTTATTGAAAGAGCAGAGTGGCAAGTGGTTTCAGAATAAGAATTTGGCAGCTATTTAGAAGATGGATTGGAGGGGAGAGACTGAAGTCAGGAAAACCAATTAGAAGGCAATTGGGTTTTTTTTTTGTTGGTTTTTTTTTTTTTTTTTGCCTTTTGGAGGGCAATTGGGGTTAAGTAACTTGCCCAAGGTTACACGGCTAGGCTTTTTTTTTTTTTGTTTGTGTGTGCGTTAAGTGTCTGAGGTCAGATCCGAACTCAGGTCCTTCTGACTCCAGGGCCAACGCTCTACTCACTGCACCACCTAGCCACCCCCTTAGAAGGCAATTGTAATAGTCTAGATGAGAAGTAAGGAAAACTTGAATAGAGTGGTAACCCTGGGTGGGGAGAGAATAAGTGATAGAATGAAAATAATTAAGTGCTTCATAGAGGCTAGCTACTGTGCTGGGGATAAAATATAAAAAGAACTGATGAGTTAACGTTCGTTCTAATAGTGGTTGTCCGTCATTCTTGAAGAGGACCAAAATGACATCACTATGTTAGTGTCAAGTTACAATTTGTCTGACTGACCGATCAGACCAATACAAGTTCAGAATGTTCTACCATGGGTCAGGTGCAAATAGTCCATGTGAACATTTGGGGTGGATTCTCTAAATTTGAGCACCTTGGGTTTCTTTTGAACTACTTCATTTCTGCTTTGTTCATGGAGCACAGTCCCTTCTCGGATGAGGGTTACCATACTGAGCGGTTCTGTGCCAGTGTCTCCCAAGTCATACAATTCCAAAGTTCTTAAGAGAAACCTTGAGAATGTCCTCCTTGTATCATTTCTTCTGACCATGATGTGAGCACTTGCCCCTATGTGAGTTCTCCATAAGATAGCCCTTTAGGCAAGCATACATTTAACATTCAAACAACACAGCCAGCCCATTGTAATTGTGTTCTCTACAGTAGAGTTTGAATGCTTGGCAGTGTAGTTTGAGAAAGGACCTCAGTGTTAGTGCCTTATTCTGCCCAGTGGTGTTCAGAATCTTACTAAGACAAGTGAAAGGGAAGCAACTCAGTTTCCTGGCATGGTACTGCCATACTGTCCATGTTTCACAGGCATCCAACAACGAGATCAGTACAATGGCTCTGTAGACCTTCAGCTTAGTAAATTTAGCTCCTTTGGAGCCTCCCAAACACTAAGCTAGTGCTGGCAATGCTTTGGCAACCTCATTACAAATGTGTGCATCCCTAGAAAGTATATTGTTAAGTGAACTCATCTACAGCATTCAGAATTTCTGCATTTGCTGTAAACAGTGGTTCCACGCGTGGGTGTTGTGGTGCTGACTGGAGTACCTGTGTTTTCTTGGTGTTAATAGGCCAAAATTAGCCCAAGCATGAGAAAATCAATCTATACCTTATTGCATCTCAGCTTCAGAGATTGTACCAAGTGTATAGTCATCTGCAAACAAAAACATCATGAACCGACACTCCCTCTTCTTTGGCCTTGGCTTGTTGCTTTTTCAAATTGAAGAATTTACCATGAGAGCAATAGCTGACCTCAGTGCTGTTTTTGTCCTTATTGAAGGCATTTGACAACATGGCTGAAAATATCATGCTAAGAAACATGGAAACAAGCACATAAGTTTGTTTCACTCCACTGGGAAAACCTGAGAGGATTTTACATTATCCAGAACCTGGGCAATCATGCTGTTGTGAAATTAATGTATAATACCAATGAACTTCTCTGGGCAACCAAATTCTGACATAATTTTCCATTAAGCCCTCATAACTATCAAAGGCCTTGGTCAGATCTACAAACATTGTGTACAGACCTCTGTTCTGTTCTTGGCATTTCTCCTGGAGTTGTTTTCCTCACTCTCACATTTTATCTCTTCTCCTTACAATCACACAGTCTATTAAGTGTCAATGTTTGTTGCATGTGTGCATCCATGAAGTTTTATTTCATTTAAGTAAGTGGAAGGCAGTGTTGGTTATGAAGAAGATCTTCACAAGTCTTCAGTAGTAAGTGACCATTGCTGTTGCTGTTTCCAGTTCCATTCCTCCCAAGGACTCCCTGCCATATCTGGTCGTCTGAGCCTATTCTAGCACTAAAGTCTCCCAGAATCACAAATTTATCCTCTTTTGGCACATTGATAAGGATCTCCAGGTTTTCATAAAATTTTTCTTTGACTTCATCAGGGTCATGGTGGGAGCATAGGTGCTGATGATGGTGGCGTTTTCCAGTAAGTGGCAATGGAATTGTCATGAATCTGTCATTTGCTCCTTTTGGTAGGCATACAAGCTTGTTGACTAGATTACTGTTTATTGGAAAACCTACACCAGCTTCACATTGTTCCCATTTACTGCAGCCACTCCAGAAAAACATGTATCCAGGTCCTACTTCAGTAAGCTGACCTTCATTTGACAGCCTTGTTTCACTCAGGGCTGCTGTAATATCTGCTGAGTTCTCTGGAAACAAGAGCTGTTCATCTTTCAGGTCTACTGGCTTTTGTGTTGTCTGTAAGTGTGTGCACATTCCATGTACTGATGGTGGATGGAATCGTTTTTGCAGAAGTTTTTGTACATTTTGTTGTGTTTCAACCACAGGGTGGGATCCCTGCCTGCCAAGGTAATCAGACCAGGGTTGGGTAAGTAGACAATTTTTAGGGCACCTTTTCTCACCCCTTCCTCCTACCAGGAGGTGCTCAGTGCAAGCCTTAAAAGGCTGCTCAGACACCCAGGTTGCTGCTGAATCACACTGCTGTTTCCAGTGAGAAGATAACCATATGGCCTGGGACACCTGTGTGCAGGGTTGTGACTACAACTCCCCATGTAAACACACCTGCTATTTGGTCACTTGCCTGTCCCCACAGGACTTTGAGATAGGTAAAATGGTAAAATAGCATGGGTGATGTCTTTTGCTTTGTGCATAAATTGAGTTTAAGTGAGGCAGAATTACACAAAGTCATTGGCTTCACACCATCTTCCAGAGTCATTACAGTGCAGTGTCAGGACAGAATCAGACAACTGGTGATGGCTCAAGATGCAGTGGTGACCTTGGTGTCTTTGATGGCTGACCAAGCTTTAAGCTCCCCACAGCACCTGCATCAGCTGTCTTCATGGCCATCGGAACAAATTGTTCTCATCTGCCCATTCTACCAGAGGAAGTCTTCACGTGTTTGAAGTAGACACCCCCCCCCAATTTACCAATGGATTAATCCTCAGTCACTATCAACCTAGCCCATCTGCCGAAACAGTTTACTGGAGTATGGCCACTGTGTGTGCTACAGCTTCTTTATATCTCACAGGTGAGAGTTAGGTGGATCAAGTGAACACCGAAGGTGGAAAGCAGCCTTAAAAAGGGCTCAGTAGCCCTCACACCTCACACTAATTTTTCCTGAAAACACCCTATACCTCTATATTCTAATAGTCTAATAACAGAAGGCAATACACACAGAAGACCAATGGCTATGAAGAACATTTTGAATAGGAAAAGAGAATATGGAGGTAGAATCAATAAGACTCAACACCTTGATTCATTTTGTAGGAAAAGTAAGGGGTCAAGACTGAAATTGAGGTTGTAAACCTGGGTTCTTTGGAGGAATGGTGGTGCCCTCTAGAGAAATAGGGGCATTCAAAAAGGAGTGCGTGTGGGAAGAAAGGTGATATGGTTGTTTTGGACATGTTGGCACTTAAAACTCTCCACAAACCAACTTTCCAGGCTTTTTATAGATTATACCCTTTACTACACTACTTAGTCTAGCCAAGCTGCTATTGTTGTTTCTCACGCATATTTTATTTATTATCTTTGTACAAGTTTCTGCCCCACCCCGGTGCCTGGAATGCATTCCTTCACTTCTGCCTCTTAAAACCCCACATTTCCTCCTAAGCTCGTTTCGAGTGCCCACTGCTTCAGAAGGCCTTTCCTCATTTTCCAGGTATGAATGGCTGGCTCCCTCCCTCCTGATGACTTGTCTTTACTTTATATCTGCTGATTTATGAATACCTGTTGTCTCTCAAATAGGATATAAATTCTTTGGAGGCAAGAACTGCTTCTTGACTTTGTGTTTCCAGTAATTAAGCAGTTTCTGGTATGTTGTACATGCTTAATAAATGTTTTTTGATTGGCCATGATGCTTTCAAAAAGTGTCCTTTCATGTGGTTCTCTCATACTTATTGATTAGATTTGTGAGTTCTTTTTTTTTTAATTAAACAAATGCTTTATTAACTTCTGATTTACATCATTCATTTCCATCAGATTATGAGTTACATTTTTTCCCTAGCCACCACCCCAGAATAGCAGTCCCACTAGATATCCCCTCATCCAATCTGCTCTCTCCCATATTTTCTCCCATATCCCCTTCGACTTTGCCATTAGGGCAAGGTGAATCTCTGAGCCCCAATGCCTGGACATCTTATGAAACATTTAATTTTAAAACTTCGATGTTCAGATCCATTCCCTTCCTCCCTTGTCACCCACTCCCTCTGAGAAGATAAGCAATTCAGTATGTGTTGTACATGTATAGCTATTCAAAACATTACCACAGTAGATATATTGTAAAAGACTGCTTATATTTCCCTCCCACCCGTCTCACCTCCCACCTGGTCCATTCCCTGCTTTGATCCTGTCCCTCTTTGATAGTGGGTACTACCAACCTCCCCTCCCCTCCGTCATCCCCCCTCTCATCCCCCTTTCCCCTGCTCAGGAGAGTGAATGAGGGTAAGATATTCCATTTAGTATGTATGTGATTCTCTCCTTGAGCCAACTTCAATGAGAATATGCTTTTGCCTTTTTGCCTTCCTGTTCTTCCCCTCCCCTGCAACTACTTCCCTTGCCTCTTCTACATGAGATAGTTTGCCCTACCCTGTCTCTCTCCATCTCCTCTTGCCACTTTCCTCTCTCACCTCTTGACTTCACCCCTTAAGAATCATCCCTTCCTTGGGGCGGCTAGGTGGCGCAGCGAGCAGAGTACCGGCCCCGGAGCCAGAAGGACCCGAGCTCGGATCCGGCCCCAGACACCCAACACACAAACAAAAACCCAGCTGTGTGACCCCGGGCAAGTCACCCAGCCCCAACTGCCCTCCAAAAAAAAAAGAATCATCCCTTCCCATCAAATTCAACCTGTGCCCTCTATCCATGTGTACCTGTGAACATATGCCATGTACCCTTCTTCAATTATTTTCATAATGAGAAAGGTTTCATCAAACACAGTTATTGCTTTTCCATATAGGAATGTAAATAGTTCAACTTTGATAAGTTCCTTTTGATTTCTTTTCCCTGATTACCTTCTCAAGCATCTCTTGCTTCCTGTGTCTGAATGTCAAATTTTCTATTCAACTCTGGTTTTTTCATCAAGAATGCTTGAAAGTCCTCTATTCCACTGAATGACCATATTTTCCCTGAAACAAGATACTCAGTTTTGCTGGGTAGGTGACCCTTGGGTTCATTCCCAGCTCTTTTGCCCTCTGGAATATCATATTCCATGCCCTTTGATCCCTCAGTGTAGAAGCTGCCAGGTCCTGTGCTATTCTGATTGTGTTTCCACAATATTGAAATTGTTTTTTCCTGGCTGCTTGTAGTATTTTCTCCTTGATTTGGGGATTCTGGAACCTGGCTATAATATTCCTGGGAGTTTTCTTTTTGGGATCTTTTTCAGGAGGTGATCGCTGGATTCTTTCAACCTCTATTTTGCCCTCTGGATCTAAAACATCAGGGCAGTTTTCCTTGAGAATTTCTTGAAGGGTGATTTCTAGGTTCTTTTCTTTGATCATGGCTTTCAGGTAGTCCAATAATTTTTAAATTGTCTCTCCTGGATCTATTTTCCAGGTCAGTGGTTTTTCCCATGAGATATTTCACATTGCCTTCTATTCTTTCATTTGTTTGGATCTGTTTAATACTATCTTGATTTCTCATAAAGTCACTAGCTTCCATTTGCTCCAGTCTAACTCTGAAGGAATGAATCTCTCAGTGAGCTTTTGAGATTCTTTTTCCATCTGGCAAATTCGACTTTTTAAGGCATTCTTCTCCTCATTGCCTTTCTGAGCCTCTTTTGCCATTTGAGTTAGTCTATTTTTTAAGGTGTTATTTTCCTCAGTCAGGCTGTTGACTGTCATTTCATACTTTTCTTGCATCTTTTTTCATTTCTCTTCCCAAATTTTCTTCTCTTATCTGCTTCTTAAGGTCCTCTATGGCCTGTAGCCAGCTTGTATTTTCATTTGGGGCTTTTGGTGCAGGAGTTCTGACCTCACAGTCCTCCTCCATGCTTTGAGCCTCTTTGCCCATAAAATAGGAGTCCAATGTTGAACTTTTCTGTTTATTTTGTTTCATTTGCCTAGGCATGTTGCCACTTAATTACTTGATTTTGGGGGCTTGTTGCCATTACATTGCTGATCTATAAGGAGAGGAGGGGGTGAAACTCCTGGAAGAGAGAAAAAGAGAAGATTATAAAAATTAATTTATGTGTGTATACATATATATGTAAACACATATGTACATATTTCCCTGGAGGGCAATTTCCTGACCAGTGCTTCAGAGCTATAGATGAAATTATTGATTCATATTTTTATAGCTTCCCCCAAACAGGAAGAGAACATGGATCCAGACAAGTCCTAAACAAACTGATCTTAGAAGTACTGATGAGAAAAGATTAATAAACTATTTGGGAGTTTGCTTTTCTGAGGTTACTGCCTTATGCATTTCCCCTTCTCGGTTGTTTGAAAGGAAAATTCTTTCCCCAGAGGGATAGGGAGGAAGCCGGGAAAGTGTGGCTGCACTTCGTAGAGTGGGGGGTACAAAGTGGGGTTAGCTAAATGACCTTGCTCGACAGCTCAATATCCTTTACTACCCACAACTGCTAGTTACTTAGAACTTAGTCACTTCCCCGAAGTCACAGAGGCTGTAAGCAGAGCAAGCATCAAAATCCTTGAACTCCCAGTCCAGTACATTTTCTCCCAATATCACATTTGCAATTCTAGTGAATAGAAGGATTCTACATCTCTGGACTTTGACCAGCAGCATCCCGAAGGCTCAGATGAACCTGAAGTCACAGCTGACCAAAACAGAAATTATAAACCTCAATATTTTTCTTGCTGCCTGTGGCTCAACTTGCTATGGGTGATTTAAGCTGAGGGCAGAGGGGGAGGGAGTAAAAACATAGTAAATATAGTAAAAACAAAAAGAGGGATGGCCCACTCAGTTCTCAAACTTGCCACCCTTAGAGCTACCAGATATCTACAGTGCCTGCCAAGGAAACTTGAGGGGCCAAGGCGGTAGGTGGAGTAAAAGGGGGAGCGCTTCTTTTGTGTGGCTAGACCTGTAAGTAATTAGCGTCCAGGTAGCAGCCCCAGAGCCTCAGAGAAGCTCCCCTCCCACCTGCGTAACTGACTAGAGGGAATTGGCTTGCTAATTGGGACAAAAGTCTGTGGCAGGAAAGGAAGCTTCAGGTTGGTGGAAATGGAAAGAGGCGGGGAAAATTACTTGCAACCCGAACTAGGAAGGTGAAGAACTACTCACCTTCTTGTACCCCACTACCCCCTATCTCTCCAACCGAAAAAAAAAAAAATGCAGTGGAAGGGTCGGAAGTGGAGGAAGCTGAGTAGCCCCCACGTGCGAACACCTTCCCACCTGGAACTGCGGCTGAATGAGGACGATTTTGTTGGTCGGAGAGAGAACCAGTCTTCCCCTTTAGACCCCCCCCAAGCTCTGAAACATTGTCTGCCCGTCCCACCTGAGCTGGGAAGACATATCCAGCGAGGGGAAGCTTCCGATCTTTTCTAGGCCCTCTCTGGTACCCCGCCTCCCGAAACACCCCTCCCCTTTCTCGGAGGAGGAGGAGAGGGAATGAGCGAGCCCGGCCAGTCGGGGGAGGGGAGTGGGAAGGAGAACTTTCATCTCACCTGGGAGGAAAGGAGGGAGGGAACCTGTAGCCGCTTCTCCCTACCCCCGGGAAGCTGAGCTGTGGAACCGAGGAGCCAGATCGTGGGGCAAACATCCCCAACAGGGGAGGGTCTGGGTAGAAGGAGCCCAGGGACTGCAGTCCTGCCTCCACGCTCCCCAGGCTTCTCCGGAGGACGAAATTAAGGGGTGGATTTCCTCTCCGTGGTCGAGCGCCCTCCAGGGAGTCCGCAGGTGTACGAGAGGGGCTAAGGCTGTGGCTGTGCTGTCAGGTCCCCTTCTAGTGGGCACTTCAAGTGACCCAAGGTAGGTGTGAGTTACTTGGACCCCTGAGCGAGGTCTGTTCGCTATTAGAATTTGAAAGGAACTCATTGTACAGGTAAATTGCCCCCAGTTCTGTTCTCTCTATTCCTCCTCCTTCCAGGCTGCCTCTAAAAAGTTAGCTTGGATGTGCTGTGAGGGTCCCCCGCACTGGGAACCCTTAAACTTGGGCGGCGGAGTTCTCCCAGGGGAGTGGAGAGCTCAGTAAACGGGGAGAGCTCTCCTGCTGTGGTGGTGGAGGTAACACTTGGGAAGTCCGTGTCTGTTTCTCTAGTTAATATCTTCATGTGTAACCCCCCAATCCCGCTGGGGCGGGGAGAGAGTTTAATTTAACACAGCTGTCCTTGGCTTGACCAAGGGGAGCGTCATGCTACTCTTCTGACTCTGTGTGCAGCTGAATTTTGGAGGCAAAAATTTGCTCCTTGCACTAGTCCAAAATTCCTCAACTTCAGGCAAAAATGAAAAATTAACTAGATCCTGGTGATTTTTCTCCTTGATCCTCCACCCCACCTTCCGTAGTATTTATGCACGTGGGTTGATTGGAAAAAAAATCTGTTAACTTTGATTAGTAATTGTGCAGCATGCTTCATTGGGAAGAAGCCTGAAACTGGAGTCAGAAGACCTAGATTGAGTCCTAGATTGAATGCTGTGAGCTTTGGATAAATCGACTCATTCCCCTCAGCCTCAGTTGCCTGGTAGGTAAAAATGGAGGTGGCAATACCTACGACAAAGGGTTGTCTTGAGGATCAAGATGAAAGGGTTCTGTAAACACTAAAACCGTATAAATGAGTGGATTTACTTCGTAGGTGGGTTGTGAGGAAAGCCTTTTTGAAAAACATATAAATATGAATTATCAAATAAGAGAATATATATATGTATATATATATACATATATATATATATATATATATATATATATATATATATACACTATATAAATGAGTTGTTTATTTTAACGTTTGACCCAGAAATATTTTGTAAGGACATTTTCACTATTATGTTTTGCTTGTCATAACCTAAATATACTTTATTAATGAAAAGATCATATTCATTGTGCAAGACAGCAATCTAGGGAAAGAGTCAAAGTATTTTGTCTGAATTGGAGATTGATATTTATTTGAAAACTATTTTTTAAACGAATGCTTTATTAACTTCTGTTTTACATCATTCATTTCCACCAGATTTTGAGTTACAATCATTTTCCCCCCATTATTCCCCTACCCAACCTCCCAGAATAGCAGTCCTGCAAGATATCGCTTCCTCCAATCTGCTCTCTCCCATACCTTCTCCCATACCCCCTTCAACTTTTCCATTAGAGGAAGGTGAATCTTTGTGTCCCAATGCCTGCACATCTTATCTCCCAATTACAAGCAAAAGAGTATTAATAATAGTATTTATATATATTTGAAACATTTAATGTTAAGACCTCGAATTTCAGATCCATTTCCTTCCTCCCTTGTCACCCATTCCCTCTGGGGAGATAAGTAATTCAGTATATGTTGTACATGTCTAGCTATGCAAAACATTATCATAGTAGATATATTGTACAAGGCTGCTTATAATTCCCTCCCACTCATCCCACCCCCCACCTGGTCCATTCCCTACATGATCCTGTCCCTCTTCTATAGTGGGTACTTCCAACCTCCCCTCACCCCAAGGATGCCCTCCCATCCATCATCCCTCCTCTCAACCCCCTTCCCCCTATCCTGCTGCAGGTTGAGATATCCCATTTAGTATGTATGTCATTTTCTCCCTGAACCAAATTCAATGTGAATGTGGTTTTGCCTTTTTAGCCTTCCTTATTCTCCCCCTCCTTTGCAACCACTTCCCCTTGCTTCTTCTACATGGGATAGTTTACCCTACCCTGTCTCTCCCCATCTCCTCTTGCCACTTTCCTCTCTCACCTCATAATTTCATCCCTTGAGTATTCTCCCTTCCCAACAAATTCAACCTATGCCCTCTATCCATATATAACTGTAACCATATACACACACATTCACATATGTATTCATATGACCACACCCCTTTCTTCCATTATTTTCATAGTGAGAAAGATATCATCAGTCACAGTTATTGCTTTTCCATATAGGAATGTAAATAGTTCAACTTTGATAAGTTCCTTTTGATTTCTTTTCCCTGATTACCTTCTCAGGCATCTCTTGCTTCTTGTGTCTGGATGTCAAATTTTCTATTCAATTCTGGTTTTTTCCTCAAGAATGCTTGAAAGTCCTCTATTCCACTGAATGACCATATTTTCCCCTGAAACAAAATATGTTTTGCTGGGTAGGTGACCCTTGGGTTCATTCCCAGCTCTTTTGCCCTCTGGAATATCATATTCCATGCCCTTCGATCCCTCAGTGTAGAAGCTGCCAAGTCCTGGGCTATTCTGATTGTGTTTCCACAATATTGAAATTGTTTCTTCCTGGCTGCTTGTAGTATTTTCTCCTTGATCTGGGGATTCTGGAACCTGGCTATAATATTCCTGGGAGTTTTCTTTTTGGGATCTTTTTCAGGAGGTGATCGGTGGATTCTTTCAACCTCTATTTTGCCTTCTGGATCTAAAACATCAGGGCAATTTTCCTTGAGAATTTCTTGAAGGGTGATTTCTAGGTTCTTTCTTTGATCATGGCTTTCAGGTAGTCCAATAATTTTTAAATTGTCTCTCTTGGATCTATTTTCCAGGTCAGTGGTTTTTCCCATGAGATATTTCACATTGCCTTCTAATCTTTCATTTGTTTGGATCTGCTTAACAGCATCTTGATTTCTCATAAAGTCATTAGCTTCCATTTGCTCCAGTCTAACTCTGAAGGAATGAATCTCCTCAGTGAGCTTTTGAGATTCTTTTTCCATCTGGCAAATTCGACTTTTTAAGGCATTCTTCTCCTCATTGCCCTTTTGGGCCTCCTTTGCCATTTGAGTTAGTCTATTTTTTAAGGTGTTGTTTTCCTCAGTCAGGCTGTTGACCCTCATTTCATACTTTTCCTGCATCCTTCTCATTTCTCTTTCCAATTTTTCCTCCACTTCTCTTATTTGATTTTTAAAGTCCTTCTTAAGGTCCTCTATGGCCTGCAACCCGCTCATGTTTTCCCCTGGGGCTTTTGGAGCAGGACTTCTGACCTCACAGTCCTTTTCCCGCTCTATGCCCCCAAAATAGGAGTCTAGGGTTGCGTTTTTCTGTTTCCTTTGCCCTGTTTCCTTGTTTCCTTTGCCACTTAATTACTTGACTTTTGGGTTTGTTGCCACACTATGGCTTTAAGGCCAGATAGAGGAATTTTTGTCCCGAACGTGTGGGGGGCAACTTCCTTTTCTGGCAAGCTGTAAACCCACCCACGACTTCCACCCTAGATCACAATCCAGATCCAGGGAGGTTAAAGCAAGAGCGATTACCCCCCAAGACTGATAGCTGGATCTCCCTACGATTTGCAGGCCGGGAGCTGGAGCTGCCTCTGAAAACTACAGAATGTCGTGTCTCCTCAGCGGCTTCTAGCCCCCAGGGGAGGGAGCCGGCACATTCCCTAAATACTGGTCCCAAAGTCCATAGGACACTAACCTCTTAGTTTGTCCTAGGCATGTCTATGTTGATAATTCTGGAGTCACCACAGCTCCTGGTGTTCTGGGGTTCCTCCAGCCAGCTGCTGGCCCTGCCACCCTGGGGCTAAAACCTCAGCTCACGCGGACCTCGGCTTGGCTCAGCTCCTGCACTCTGCGTGCTGCTAGGTCCCAGACCACTGTGCTGGTCCTTCCTGCAGGGCTGCTGGGCTGTCCTCAGCAGGAGGTTAGCTTCTCTGTGTCATTCTGTGGGTGCTGGGGCTCCAGAAGTTGTTCAGAGTCCCCTTTTACATAGTTTGGGGGGAATCTGGGGGCAGAGTGGCTTGGAGGAGCTGTTTCTACTCCACCATCTTGGCTCTGCCCAATCGAAAACTATTTTTGTAGCAGTTTTTTCTTTACATGACATAATCATGATTTCATAGAGATGAAAGACCATAGCCTCTAATCTCTTCTGTGTGACAGATGAGGAAACTGAGACCCAGAAAGGTTAGTTAAGTGGCTTGCCCAGGGTCAGACAGTAAGAGGCATGGGATACTGGTAACCCATACTCTGACTTCTAGTCTGATGTTCTTTCCACTATACCATTTAACTTTGTTTGTTTGGAACTCAGAGACAGTGTTTCAACCTTATTTGCCTTCAGGGATTAGGAGGGTGTTGGAATAACACTGTAAATATGCAGCTGAAGATGAAAAAGATGTTTTTAAATTTCTCAGACTACTTGATTCTACGTTTAAGTTGTTTTCTCAGCCCTTCTTTCCTGGTGTTGAGTGGAAAGATTCTGATCTAGAAGCCAGGAGACCTGGGTTCTAGTACTAACTTTTTTTTTCACTTTTTGGAGGGCAGTTGGGGTTAAGTGGCTTGCCCAAGATCACACAGCTAGTTTTTGTGTTAAGTGCCTGAGGCTGGATTTGAACTCAGGTCCTCCTGACTCCAGAGCTGGTGCTCTATTCGCTGCCCCTTGTACTAGCTATCTTTCAGACCTCCAATGAATCACTTCATCTGTTAGAATGTAAACTTCAGGATAAAGATTTAATTGTGTTTATCTATTTGGTATCTAGGACAGTGCCTGGCACATGTAGTAGGTGCTTAATAACAGTCCTTGATTGATTGACTAAAGCTCTCTGGGCCTCAGTTTACTCAGATGTAAAAAAAAAAGGGAGTAGGATCAGATTAGAGGTGAAGAACCTAGATCATATAAGATGCAAAGATTATTTGTATTATCTCCTAAATCTGTTTAGAAACAAAAAAAAATTTGTATTCCTTCACATTTACCAAAACTAATATACAATATACATACAGAGAGAGAAAGAAGCTGGTACAAACTCCTTGGGACCATTCTCATTTTTTATTTTTGTATCCTAGCACAGTGCCTTGAATGTAGTATTAGTCTTCTAAGTAAATCTTTATTGAATTGAAGAAAAATGCCATATTCCTTCACTTGCCAGCACTAAAAAATAGTCATAAAGAAACACATTTTAATCATTTTTGTGTGCCCATTGAGTAAAAGAACTCAATATTTTCTTTATTCTTTTTTTTTTTTTTTTTTGCTTTTTGGAGGGTAATTGGGGTTAAGTAACTTACCCAAGGTCACACAGCTAGGTTTTTGTTTGTGTGTGTTAAGTGTCTGAGGTCAGATCCAAACTCAGGTCCTTCTGACTCCAGGGCAAGGCGCTACTCACTGCGCCACCTAGCAGCCCCTATTTTCTTTATTCTTAGTTCTTATATGAGTGTCTCTTATCTCAGAATCCTGTTGACCCAAGTTGGGTGAAAATGTTTATTCACAATATGCTTTTCTATTTCAGGAGACCCACTTGTATCTATTTTCTGAGTTTTGTTAGACCTGTTGCTTCAAATTCCAGAAAAATAACATACTGAATCAAAGCGGAAAAACTCACTCAAGGGAAAACCATTAGTCATTGTTATAAAAAAATTGTATCCCAGTTTTTGTTTGTTTAGACAAATAGCAAAAAGATAGTTGCTGGCTGCTCTGGGGTCAGGCCAGCCTTTATTAGCTATCTCAAAGGTCCAGCTCTAAAATTCTGTGAACTTTGACCTTTGAGTAAATTACTTCAATGAAAAAAGTTTGCCATTTCCCTTTTTCCCTGCTGGAGCCAGCTCCTGATCCTGACAAAGCTGCCAGTAGCCAACTAATCACAAGCACTTATTAAATGCCTACTATGTGCCAGTTTCTGTACTGTGAATCTAGACACATAAAGGAGACTACCTCTGCTATTAATGAGCTTATATTCAACTGTCATTATATTCCCCCCTCCTAGGAAAATGTTTTATAGACCAAAGACTATACAACCCAATAGGCAACTATACTTATCATCTTTGTTACAGTCAGAAATATTCACCACCAAACCAGTCCCCTTGGACAACTGATTAAATAGGCATTTTTAAAGATCACGCTTCTCTACCTTTCTCTTCACATTTTAATTTTTTTTATTCTTTTACACTAAAAAAAATAATTTGCTGGAATTTTATGTTTTATCTTTGCACACACACCCCCCCCCCCCCAATGAATGGGAAGCTCCTTCAGGACAGTCAGTCAACAAGCATTTATTAAGCTCTCATTATATATCAGACGCTGCTAAGCACTGGGGATACAAAGAAAGACAAAAACACAGTCTTTGCCCTTTAGGAGCTAGCTCATGTTTTATGAGGGAGGCAACACTCAAACAATTATGTATATAAGATATACAGTGTGAATGGGAGGTAAATGCTAAGACAAAGTACTGAGGAAGGGAGAGGGGAATGGAAAGGTCTTTTGGAGAAATTGTCCTTTTTTTCTTGATGATTTTTTAAAAATTATTTTCTCCCAATTACAGGTAAAGACAATATTCATTTTAAAATTTTGAGCTCCCTACCCTTCTCCTTCCCTGAGACTGTAAGCAATTTGATATAGATTATACATGTGCAATCATGCAAAACATTTCCATATTAGTCATGTTATGAAAGAAGACACAGACCAAAAAGAAAAACAAAATGAAACAAAAAACCAGAGAAAAAAATTAGGTGAAAAATAATATGCTTCAATCTGTAGTCAGACTCCACCAGTTCTTTCTCTGGATGTAGATAGCATCTTTCATCATGAATCCTTTGGAATTATCTTGGAGCATTGTATTGCTGAGAATAGCCAAATCATTCACAGTTGGTCATATTGCTGTTACTGTGTACAGTGTTCTCCTGGGTTGCTCATTTCACTTTTTATCAGTTCCTGAAAGTCTTTTCAGGTTTTTCTGAATTGAAGTGAATCTTTAAGAAAGCCTGGAGAGTCAGTAAGTAGAAATGAAGAGTAAATCAATGAACATTTAAGTACCTTCTTTGTGCCATACACTAATCTAAGAACTGGAGATAAAGAGAAAGACAAAAGATGATCACTCCAAAGGAGCTCGTGGCTAAATGGAAGGAGGGCATTCCAGGCACCAGGGACTGTCAATGAAAGGGCGCTGAATTGGGAAATAGATAGGATATGGAATATCATGTTTGAGGAATTAGCAAGAGGACCAGGATCTCTGGATTGTACAATACTTAGGAGGGGAGAAAGGGGAAAGACTGAAATCAGATTTTGAAGGACTTTAAAAACCAGAGGATTTTTTATAGCTTTTTCTTTTTGCTCTTTGGAGGAGGGAAGGTAAGGAAATTGGGGTTAAGTGACTTGCCCAAGGTTTTTGTGTTACGTGTCAGAGGCCAGATTTGAACTTGGGTCCTCCTGACTCCAGGGCCAGTGCTCTATTCACTGCACCACCTAGCTGGCCCTAAAACCAGAGGATTTTAAAATGTATTCCTGAAGGTATAGGGAGCTATTGAAGTAAATAGGACAAATAGTATATTTTACCATACTATATTGTTTTACCATGTGTACGTTTACTATATAAATATTCACTATATTTTACTATACATAGTATTTTTACTATATATTATATATGTACTATATGTGTATGTGTATATATATACATATATGTATAATTTACTATATTTCTAGTTTTGCCATAGGAAATCTGTCTAGCCCTGGATCTCACTTCAATTCAACCATTCATTAAACAACCCACTATGTGCCAGGTATAATATGTGCCAGACAAAAACCAGAAACAGTCTTTGCCTTTCAATAGCTAGAATTCTATTGGAATCTCATTAAAGAAGGATTTCTAGACTAAGGTCTAGACTTGTAGTTCAGTGTCCTTTCCACTCTACCATATTACCTCCAAAAATTGTCATTGTGAATGAAAGTTTAGTTCCGTACAGCATTCACACACACACAAAACACAAACACAGAAGAATTTGGTTTCAAGTAACTGACATTGAGACCCCTCTTAGCTGGAAATGTGTCTTATAGGCAGACAGTGATCAGTTTACAAGAACAAGCCCACAGTCTCCTATTTGTCTTATTTGCACAGCTTTCTCCCAAGTTGTACAGGTTTGGACACAAAAGAGTAAGTTCTTCTTACTCTCTAATTCCTACTTGGTGTGGCCACTGTGATACTGAAAAAGCCCAAGATCTAATTTTACAAATTCTGTTCTCTTTGGGATCAGGGGAGAAAGCCTTGTCTACCTTACCTGGCTACTTGAAGTGTAGCCAAGAGAGAAATGCTTCCTGCTGGAGGATGCAAGGAGAATAATTGTTAAGGGAGAGAGCTTGATTAAGATCCTGACCCTGGGCCTTGTCCTTTTGATTTTCAGGTCTCCCTATTCAGGCATTGGCTATTCCATATAGATAGCTCAGATTACTATCCTGCTGCCTCAGAGAATGATGCCAAAACATAATTGAATATTTTGGATTGGCATTGGTTTATTTACCCTTAAATTTTAAAGCGGTAAAAGTAGGTTCTCTTATTATCTCTATCTTTTTTTTTATCCTTCCTGTACCTCTTCCCCTCAATTTCATTTCCTTTCACAGATTAGATGGCATGCATTAAGCTTCCAAATATCGTTGAGTGTTTGCCAGTTAAATCCATCTTTTCCAAAAGGGGCTGTGATTTGGTCTTTGTTTCATCCTGTGTCACAGGAAATGTCAACCCTTGGGATGGATTCAGAATTGAGTCTTTCTGTTGATAAATGTATCTGCCCATCTCCAGTCCCAGTCGCAGCCAATCCTGTTTGAAACAGATGTTCGTAGGATAGAACACAGCAATTTCTGTCTCCCTTTAAGGAGAAAGGGAACTGGGGCAGCTAGGTTGGGCAGTGGGTAGAATGCCAGGCCTGAAGTCATGAAGACTTACCTTCCTAAGTTCAAATATGGCCTCACACACTTACTAGCTCTGTGATGCTGGGCAAATCATTTAACCCTGTTTGCCTCAGTTTCCTCATCTGTAAAATGAACTGGAGAAGGAAATGGCAAACCACTCCAGTATCTCTTCCAAGAAACACCAAATGGAGTCACAAAGAGTCAGACATGACTGAAACTTCTGAACAACAACAAAGGAAAATTATGAGGATACAGGTCTATTCATTTGTTTTTCAAATATAAATAATTCATCAGAGAATTGTAGAGTTTAGGAGCTGAAAGGGATCTTAAAGATTCTCCATCACCAGTCACTTTCCAGACAAGGAAACTGAGCCCAGAGACCAAGATTAGAATTAGGACTACAGTCTTCTCACTTCCAGTTGAGTGCTTTTTCTCCTATCACCTCCAGATTGACAAGAGCGATGATTTATGTTGAATTGAGTCAACCCCATCTCATCAGGAAAAGCAAACTGTTGCCAAAAACCAGTAATAAGCTTTTTGCTCTTTCTGAGCAAATCATTGTAACCTGCCCTGTTCAAGAATTCAGTGTCTCTGTTAATCTTTTAGAGTACCATGACTAAGGTATTGGAGTATTTGGCAGACCTAAAGCAGGATGGAAACTTGCCAAATGGAGTGTTTGCCTGCAAGGTGGCTAATTTCTAACTGGGCTTCATCCTCCAGCTGTTACCCACCCATTTAAATTTAAACCTGGCGTCCAAAACTTTCAGCCAAAGCAAATCCATGCATTCTGAAAGACTTTCTGGGGTGTCTTCTCGTCTTTTCCTAGAGAAAACTGAACTTCAGAAGGATTCCATATCATTTATATTTATAATAGAATTTAAAAGTTTAATGACCTTGTAATATATGATCTTATGCATGGAGCTGCTGGAGGGAAATGCTAGTCTTTTCAATAATGTGCTAGTTCTTATGAAGGACCCCCCCATTCCATTAATTCAACAAAATTTGACAAACATTAACTGTCTACCTAGTCATGGGGGAATACAAGGAAGAAAACTAACAATGATTTCCTGACCTCAAAAGAACTTCAAACCTAGCAGGAGTGATGAAGTGTACCCAAGTATGATACAAGTTAGAATGTGATAAAAGCAAAAGAGGAAGTCATATAAAGTGCTATAAGAACATATGAAGAAGGAGAAATCACTAAGCTGTATAGAGAATTGGTGCCTGAGCTGTTACCGTGGAGCAAGAGAAGGATTGCAGTAGATGGAGATAGGGAGGGAATAGGTCTGAAGCACAGAAGATTGCTCAGTGGGTAGGGAAGGGGGAAATCAATGTCATGTGAAAACAAAAGGCATCAATAAAGAACTGTGGGGAAAAAGGGCTCGTAATACCTTAGTCTACACAAGAGACACCGAGAGCCTGAACCAGTGTGATAGCAACCTCACTAGGGAGAAAGAGAAGAGCACAGTCCATACCACCTAACTGCCTCTGAAGCTGAAAACTTTCAGTGCCCCTGGTGATTTTCTGAGAGCTTTCACTGACAGAGGGAATTCCTCTCTCTGCTTCCAAAAGCAATTAAATCCAACATCTTGTTAAAAAAAAAACTTTGTTAAAACTTTAAAAAGAGGGGCGGCTAGGTGGCGCAATGAGTAGAGCGCTGGCCCTGGAGTCAGAAGGACCTGAGTTCGGATCCGGCCTCAGACACTTAACGCACACACAAACAAACAAACAAAAAAACCTAGCCGTGTGACCTTGGGCAAGTTACTTAACCCCAATTGCCCTCCAAAAAAAAAAAAAGTTTAAAAAGAAACCCCTCAACCCTGAATTACCTTCACCTGGGCAGACAGAGTGCCTGGAGTCAGGAACACCTGAGTTCAAATCCCACCTCAGATAGTTACCTGCTTTGTGACTCTGGGCAAGTCTTAACCTCTGCTTGCCTCAATTTCCCCAACTGGAAAATTGGATGGTGGTGATAATGAGAGCACCTATGTCCCCAGGGTTGTTCCCAGGATCAAATGAGATAATATTTATAAAGCACTTGGCACAGTTTATAATACTTATATATCACCTGAAACACAATAAGCACTGTATAAATTTATCTATGATGTTGATAATTATAATAGATTGAATCCATTTCTCCAATTTGTCCCACTGGATACAACTGAAAAAAGGTTTTAGACTTTGCTTCAAGTTCAGGTTGCCTGTGGGTATCCTTTCCCTTTATTTCCTCTGTCCCAAAATGCCCCATCTTCCTGTCTGCCAAAAACTTTCCCAGTTCCCAGAGGGCAAGGGGGGTCTTGTTCAGGCAAGTGCTGTGTTGTTCTGGAGTTAACAAAAAGAAAACACATTTTGCGGGGGGTGTATTATTAGAAAAACATAACTGTCTTCCTGGTGTATGCTGAGACTGAAAGTTCTGAGGGAATATGCTAACTGCCTGGGCAGGGTAGTGCCTTATCCTTTCTGTCATTCTTGTTCCCCTTTCTCCTTTGATCATGTTTGGGGAACCCTTGACTGCCTGGCAATATTAAGGATCAGATTTTCTCTTTGATCATGCAGAGTCTTGAGCCTCTCTTGTCATCTGAGGCCGGAAGATCCTTAGACAGATTCTAAACCAATCAGGATCTGAGGTTCAAGTCATTTCAGAAACATCTTGAAATCAGAGGGGGAGATGCCATTACATTTAGTGAAGGTGAAATAGGCAAAGTGATCGATGATAGTTTCCTTTGTAAGAATAACATGGGTTAACAGAATTTTAAACCTAGAAAGAGGCATTAGGAATAATTTAATCTGGAATTCTCTTGTACATGTTCATTTGTGGTTTAGTGGAAAGAAAAAAGAGATTTGGAGTCAGAGGCATCTGGTTTGAAATCTCATTCTGCTTTTTTATATCTATGTGATCTTGGGCAAGTACCTTAAGTTCTCTGGGCATCAGTTTCCTCCTCTGTACAATTAAGAGTTTGATTAGTGTAGCTGATCCCTAAAGGCCTGTCCATATCTAAAGACTATAAAAGAAATTCCAAAGAGATAGTGACATAGTTATCATTCTTAATTTCTTACTCCCACCTCCATATTCAATCTGTGGCCAGGTCTTGCTGATTTTGCCTTTGAAACACCTCCCATATACATTCTCTCATCCACCTCCAATGCTACCACCACTCTGATGCCAGGATTCATTACTTCATTTCACTGGCCTTCTGGTTGGTCTCCCTGCCTGCAGTCTCCCCACTTCATTCCATCCTCCTCTTAGCTACCAAAGCAATTTTTTTTTTTTTGCTTTTTGGAGGGCAATTGCGGTTAAGTAACTTGCCCAAGGTCACAGGGCTAGGTTTTTGTTTGTGTGTGTTGTGTCTGAGGCCCGATCCAAACTCAGGTCCTTCTGACTCCAGGGCCAGCACTCTACTCACTGCGCCACCTAGCCTCCCCCAAAGTAATCTTTCTAAAAGTGCTAATCTGATTGTGCCATTATCCACCACCCCCCCAACCCCATTCAAGAAATGTTAGTGGCTTTTGATTACTTCCAGGATAAAATATAAGAGATTTGATTTTTAAAGACCTTCATAATTTGACCCTTTCCTACCTTTCCACAGTCTTATACTTTACACCCCGCTATGAACTGGCCTCATTTTTTTTTTTTAACAAAAGACACCATTTCTTGACTCTGGGCATTTTCAGTGATCATCCTCCATGCCTGGAATGCTTTCTTGTCTTAGTTCCACTCCCTAACTCTTCTCCTGACTTTTTGTTTTTAATTAAATTTTATGTTTATTTTTAGTTTACATCATTTTTTTTTTTTGCTTTTTGGAGGGCAGTTGGGGTTAAGTGACTTGCCCAAGGTCACACAGCTAGCTAGGTTTTTTGGTGTTAAGTGTCTGAGGCAGGATTTGAACTCAGGTCCTCCTGACTCCAGGGCCAGTGCTTTATTCACTGCACCCCCTGGCCACCCCTATATCATTCATTTCCACAAGATTTTGAGTTACAAATTTTCACCCCATCTTTCCCCTACCCACTCTTCTCCTGACTTTTTAAAGAAGTCTTTTCTCATTCCCCTTGATACTAAGCACATTCCTTCTGAGATTCCCTCCATTCTATCCTGTGCATTTTTTGTTTTTATTTAGTGGTTTGAATGTTGTCTCCTGCCTTATATTATGAGCTCCTCGAGGACATGATCTGTTTTTGCCTTTCTTTGTATCTGCAGTACTTAGCACAGAGCCTGGCATATAGTAGATGCTTATTTTTTATTCCAAGATATACAACTGTCTAGTGACAGGGCCTGACCAGTACTCTCTGACTCTTAATTCTGTGGTCTTTCCATCACACCATTGGGCAGACATGTCTGTTTGTCTGTCTCTATATATGTATGTGTGTGTGTGTGTGTGTGTGTGTGTGTGTGTTGCAGAAGATTAAGAAATTATTCCCATGTGCTTTATTGGAGCATGTGATTGAAGTTTGAATATTAAGATCTAACTGCTGAAAGCTCTATTAACCTGTATGATCTGACAATGGCTTATTCTTTCTTTCAGTGCTTTGTTTTTTTCTCTTTTCCTCCTTTTATTCCTTTCACCATCTTGCCCCCTAAGGTTAGGAGTGGTGACAAATAAGGGGAAAGACACTTTGCTGAAGTCTCATGAAAGCCCTCTCTATCATTGTTTGTCCCCTTTGAAAGGCAACTCAAATTTCATGGGACTCCCAACTTCCTTTCTCCCTCCCCTGAAGTCATTTGCTCTGACTGGGGCACTAGACAAAAGAAACTTGTGTCTGACAACGGCCTTTATTTTAATATAGACATGAGTTACAGGTTGTTTTGAATGTCAGAGCCTTTTAAGCAATTGAAAGCAGGCAAGTTTGATGGGAAGCACTTGAAGTTTGGAGTGTATTTACCAGGATTAAGAGCTATATGGCTTTCCACCTCTATCTATAGCCTAGTCCCTAAACTTACTAAATCCAATTCATCCCTGAGTATGGTGCTTGGAGTAAATTTGTGTATGTGCACACATGCAGAGATGATAGAGTGTATGGAATAATACAAAAGCCAGCATTTAGAGCAACTCAAGTGGAGAATGTTTGAGCTGACAATGATCGAGCTGTGTTGACTGTATTTTGGATCTGTTAGCGATGTGAGAGTGAGTAGAGGAGGAAGAGAAGACTTTGAATGAGTCAAGGCACAAGATAGGTAGTTTTGGTATCTTGGCTTTATAGATGGTCTTTGGGAGCACAGCGTTTTTCTTGTGTGTTTGACATTTCATGGGCTTTGCAAAATTTGCATGTCAGATTTTGGGCAGTCTTTTCAATTGAACAAATACGTATATTACATGCTTACTACCTTTCCAACATCCCCTTTAATTCTAGTGCTTTCCCTCTAAAATGATCTCTGATTTATTTTGTATACATCTTGTTTGTACATAGTTGTAACTCTTTGAGGGCAGAGAATATTTCACTTTGGTTTTGCATTTCAGTACCTAGTATGGTGCTTGGCACATAGAACTTAATAAATGTCTGTTGATTGAATATGGTCTACTTGTGAAGTGTGTTTGCTTAGAAAAGGCAAAGTTATATCTTTGCAGGGGTATTTACTGGAATTTGATAAATTATTTAATAGTGATTGTTTTTCCTCCCACCATTCAGTTTGATCACCATGAACCTGATACTGTTCCTGGAAGCTGTCTGTATTTTTCTGTTTGGCCAAGGTATGTTCATATAGTCTTTGTCTCAGCCTTCTTTATTGTTTTTTTTTTTAAATCACCAAGTTCTAAGCCAGATGATGCCTACTAAGTGAAAGAAAAACTTTAAGAGCACTAGCTCTGAAATCAGAAGGACCTGAGTTCAACTCTGGCCTTAGACATTTACTAGCTGTGTGACCCTGGGCAAATCACTTAACCCTGATTGACTCCCAAAACAAAAACAAGAAAAAAAAAGAAAAACTATAAGAAATCCAGAGAAGTCAAAGAAATTGGAACAAATCCTATTGAGCATAACTGAAGAAGCTCAAGTTTAGCAGTTGCTTCTAAATCCTCTCCCTGAGTGAGTTCTCATTTGTTGTGTGCAATTAGATTAGACACAATCTGAGCAGGTTGACAGCCACCAAAACCACCAGGCTCTTCCCCAGGCCCAACATGCCCTAGGAAACCAGGGGTGCTTGTGGAATTGGTCTGATTGCTCAAGACTAATTGTTGATCCACACCCATCTCTCCTAGCTAAGCAATTTGCCTAACAATTTAATAGGCAGCCAGATTATATGAAAAGCTTATTCGAGACCTTGTTGTGTAGTTGAAAGAGAACTGAGTGGGGACCCAGAAGACCTGGAATTGAGTTTTGGTTCCACAAGCTGTGTGACTTTGGCCCATTATCTGACTTCTCTGGTCAGCCATGTTTTTACTGGAAATGTAGTGATTAGACAGGATGATTTCTAAGTCAATTCAAGAAGCATTTATTAGGTGCTTACTGTATGCCAGGTAGTACTCTAAGTGCTGGGGAGACAAAGGCAAAATCAGACCTGACCCTCAAGGAGTTTATAGTGTAATGGAGAAGACACCATGCAAACAAGTATGTACAAATTAGATCCATACAAGATAAATTGGAGCTAATGGCAAAGGAAAGGCTTTGAGGGAAAAGGTTGAGGGAAACCAGGAAAGACTTCTTGAAGAAGGTGGGATTTCCAAAGTCTCTTTCAGTTTGAAAAATAATTCTTTCGGGGTGGCTAGGTGGCGCAGTGAGTAGAGCGTCGGCCCTGGAGTCAGAAGGACCTGAGTTCGGATCTGGCCTCAGACACTTAACGCACACACAAACAAAAACCTAGCTGTGTGACCTTGGGCAAGTTACTTAACCCCAATTGCCCTCCAAAAAAAAAAAAAGAATTATTTGGGGCGGCTAGGTGCAGTGAGTAGAGCGTCGGCCCTGGAGTCAGAAGGACCTGAGTTCAGATGTGGCCTCAGACACTTAACACACACAAACAAAAACCTAGCTGTGACCTTGGGCAAGTTACTTAACCCCAATTGCCCTCAAAAAAAAAAAAGAAAAGAAAAAAAAGAAAAAGAATTCTTTCTACATTTTTCTTTCTCAGGGTTGGGGGTGGGAAGAGCAAAACCCTCTGTTGTTTCTTAAGTTCAGCCAAAACCTCTGAACTAATGATTCTCCAAAACCAAAAAATGTGAGAGCTGGAAGATACTTTAATGCAATCTTCTCATTTTGCAGCTGAGGAAATTGAGTCTCTTCCCCCCACCCCCAGGGTTAGGAAACTTTTTCCTGGTTACAGAATCAGTTAAAGGAAAAGCCAATGGTCCAACTCTTTGGGTCTTTTGACTCCCAAGTCCAGTGCTTTATGTAGCGGAGGTGACTCCCAATGTTTACTTCTTCCCAATGTGTCCTGTTCAGTGGACTGACTCTGGAAGAGTCTAATAAAGTTTACCGTTCATTTTCAGCAGGAAATACATTCATCATTTACCTGCTTCCTAGGGAATCTGCTTTCATTTCATCAGGCTAGCTTAGCAAAGGAGGTAGGGGTATATAGTGTAGAACCTAATCCTCCATGCTGGCAACATGCTACACTTCAATTACACATAGATGCTCATAAATAGAGAATTAGATTTAGGTGATAACAGGTTTATGATCTCTTACAGCTGAGCACTCCCTTCAGTTCTCATCAGAGACCTTTTCCTCAGAGACATGATTTGGCTTTGCTCCAGCCACAGGCTGGAGTAGCAATGAAAACTTTTTGAAAGGAATAGTCTTTTTCTGGGTGTTGCAATATCTTGGGAATGCCTTAGCTGCTTCCCTTCACCAATCCAGCAACATTTATTTGATTTCTTCATTCATCAAACATATATTAAGCAACCTTTTCACCCTGGACATTCATTCTGCTTGTATGGTCCCTTCCTCTGATTCTATGGTTCCTCCCACAACCTCCATTAGTAGGATGTGTAAGTGCCTATTTATAAAGGCACTTGAATTTGCATGTGACTTTACATTCATATACCATTACATTTTACAAAGGCATTAGCATTTACATTTAACATGGATAAAATAGTTCTTATGCCTTTTTTGCTTTAGACAAAAATTATTTGAAAAGAGGGAAATCACTTGTAACACACTATCCAATGAGAAATTCACTTTCTTCATCTAGGTTTCTCTTTTCTTATTGTTTCCTGGTATTTTCCTGAAAGTCTTTAGTTACCTTGACAAATACCCCTGGCCTCAGCCGGCCAAAGTTTACATATTTTGGGGGGCAGAAAGATATGATGTGATCATGGAGTTAGGGACAGGTTTTTTCCTAGCAGAAGTTTCTCACTGCCTGCAGAAGCTGACAAATTATTAATCAGTCCTGACTGGTGTGAAATTCTAAAAGCAAAATGAATGAAAATTGTTTAATTACTTAGACAAATATTTACATAATAGTGCAGGTCCAGAGTGTTGAGACACAGGCAGTGTATTGGAACTTTGCCTTGGTGCAGTGGCTAGAGTGTTGGACTTAAGAGCAGGAATATCTGAGTTCAAATCCTGCCTCAGCCTCTAATTAGCTCTGTGACCCTGGGCAAGTCACTTAATCTGTCTGAATCTCAGTTTCTTTACTGTAAAATAAGAATAATAACAATACCACTTCCCTCACAGGGGAAATTATGAGGATCAGATGAGATAATGTATGTAAAATGCTTTAAAATAAAATGTAAAAATGCTTTTAAATAAAAATTATTATTACTTTGTTAGATATAGTTTATATATTACAGATTATATATAATCTCTATGCATTTATATACTTTATATATAAATTATTGTTACCTTATAGTTGTATTTTTAGTCCAAATTCATGATTTCCTTCAAGTTGGGGAACTATTGGTGTGGAGACACCCTCAGTGGGTGTAGTTTACCGAATCTGCTTACCTCATAGACCTAGGATGCTATCTGGAAGTACCAAGGGGTTCCATGACTCATTCTTGGTATCATATCAGAGGCAGGACTGGAGCTCAGGTCTTTCTGATTCCAAGGCTTACCCTCTATCCATATCGCCTCCTTTCTTATTACCAATATTGTGCAAATAACTGGGCAAGAGATAAATCACATAAAAACTCCCAGAGCTTTCTATTTGCTATCTCTCCCTTGATATTTGGTAAATTTATATTGAAGAGAGACATTCCCTTGCTTTTAAAAACATGCGGGTATAATTGTTTCCTATTTATTTGTTCCCACAGTGCTACCATCTTTCACTTTCCAGGAGTTTTATGCAAGCCAGGAGACTATTGTGAAGATTACAGCTGCCAGTCAATGTAAGTTTAAATTTTAAACAGAAAAGAGACTTCCAAGCACCCATTTTTATTTCCCAGGGACTTTTAGCATGCTGAGGTGACATTCTTACTCAATACAAGTTATTATCATCATCATATTCATTAAAAGCATTTGGTGACCAACCATCCTTTTGAGAATTCACAGTATGGGCCAGATCCTGTGGTCTGGGCGAGTGTACAGGACATTCAGCTGGCTCCATAAACACTGCTTAGTACTTTTATAGTAGCATTTCTTGCATGTACTCCAGGGTTAGAGTAATCCAGAAGTGAGGAGACATTTTTAAATACATAGAGTGGAGAATACCAGATGAGTAAAAGGGCTGGGTAAAGAGAAGCAGATGCATCCTTAGCTAATACATCACCTACTGAAAAGTTGAATCAGAAGTAAAGTTGGAAGGTACCTTAGAGATCATCTGTTCCAATTCTTAACCTCCCTTTTCACAAATGAGAAATGTGAGGTCCAAAAAAGTAAAGGTTTTCATCTATAGGTTGGTCACCAATACAGGATTAGAACCCAGGTCTCCAGACTCCAAATTTTGGGCTCTTTCCACTAAACCATGTTGCATTTAGTTGCATTAAAAAAAAATAGGGGCATCTGAGGGCCATCTCAAGTTGGGTTTTACCAATTGGGGTTTGAAAAGAACTTATTATACTAAGCTCTGTTCATTTTTTTTGTAAACCCCAGGCTAGCATCTGAAATGGTAATCACTGGCTTTAAACTAGTACCTTCCCTGGTCCTAACCTCACTTACTAAAACTGATGCTATTCAAGTTGACTGACCTGGTAGTGGTGGGTAGAGATATTTGGTAGTGAGCAAAAAAAAATGTAGCAATATAATGTGAGAATACTGGTCACCCCAGTCCACTTCTTCTGGGGCACTAGTTGATAATTTCAGTTGGAATCACCACTGAGGATGACCAGGATGAACTAGAGATGATGTCCTCTTATTAGAACTGAAATGACTTCTCAGGATCAGAAGGAATCCTGCTGAATGAGCTTTGAGTTTCTTTCCTTCCAAACTTCTGAGAGGCAGCATAATGAGGTAGTCAGAGTACTGGATT
This sequence comes from Gymnobelideus leadbeateri, assembly GCA_011680675.1. Classification (NCBI taxonomy): domain Eukaryota; kingdom Metazoa; phylum Chordata; class Mammalia; order Diprotodontia; family Petauridae; genus Gymnobelideus; species Gymnobelideus leadbeateri. The sequence continues at coordinate 661,265 of WOXC01004126.1, forward strand.
TAGAGTCAGAAAAACACGTCTTTGAATCTGGCCTCAGAAGATGGTGGAGTAGAAACAGGACTTCCATTCGGCTCTGGCTTCCACCTCCTCCAATACATGTAAAAAAATGACTGAACAAACTTTAGAGCTACAGAACCCACAAAGTGACAGAGAGAAACAAATCTCCTGCTGAAGGAAGCCCAACAGGAAGGGTCCATCACAGCACTCTGGGAGCCTAAAGCAGTCCCACCTGAGCCACAGTTTTAGCCCCAGAGTGGCCCCAACCACAGGCGGCTGGAGTAGAGCACCTTCTGGCTGCTTCCCCCAGAATGAGAAACAGTGGATGCGCAGCGGCTGTAGCCACTGCCACATGGCTGCTTCAGAGATCCTCACCTGCAGATTGTAAGGGGACCAAGTGACCATTCAGAGGGTAATGGCAAAGAGCTCAAAAGTCTAGTAATTGCCTGCCAATATGAGCAGGCATAGGAAGAACAAACAGACAATAGAATCCTTTTTGGGGGACAAAAAGGATCAAGAGAAGTCAGAACTGCTGCATCAAAAGCCTCCAAGAAAAATATGAGCTGGTTATAGGTCATGGAGGAGCTCAAGAAGGATTTTGAAAACCAAGAGAAGTGGAGGAAAACTTGGGAAGAGAAACGAGATTGATGCAAGAAAATTATGAAAAGTAAGTCAACAGCCTGCTAAAGGAGACCCAAAAATACACTGAAGAAAATAATACCTTAAAAAATAGACTCAAATGGCAAAAGAGGCCCAAAAAGCCAATGAGGCAAAAAAACAAAACAAAAAGCCAATTTGTTTTTTTACATGCAACTGGGAAATAAGAATGCTTTAAAAAGCTGTATTTGCCAGATGGAAAGGGAATTTCAAAAATGCACGGAAGAGAACAACTTCTTCAAAATTAGATTGAAGCAATTGGAAGCTAATGACTTTATGAGAAATCAAGATACTATAAAACAGATCCAAACAAATAAAAAAAATAAAAGGCAATATGAAATATCTCATTGGAAAAACCACTGACCTGGAAAATAGACCCAGGAGAGATAAAATAGGGGGTAAGGGATAAAAGGGGGGAGGATAGTTAGAAGCAAACATTTTTGAAAAGGGATAGGGTCAAAGGAGAAAATAGAACAAATGGGGAGTGGGATAGGATGGAGGTAAATAGAGAAAATTTTTCACAGTATAACTACTATGGAAATGATTTGGGATCTTTTAAGAGTCTAGACACCATCTTTCAAGAAATTATCAAAGAAAATTTCCCTGATATTCTAGAACCAGAGGGCAAAATAGAAATTGAAAGAATTCACCAATCCCCTCTTGAAAAAGATCCCAAAAAGAAAACTCCTAGGAATATTATAGCCAAATTCCAGAGTTCCCAGGTCAAGGAGAAAATACTGCAAGCATTCAGGAAGAAACAATTTGAGTATTGCAGAAACACAATCAGGATAACACAAGACCTAACAGCTTCTACATTAAGGGATCAAAGGGCTTGGAATGTGATATTCCAGAGGTCAAAGGAGCTAGGATTAAAACCAAGAATCATCTACCCAGCAAAACTGAGTATAATGCTATAGAGAAAAATATGGTAACTCAATGAAATAGAGGACTTTCAAGCATTCTTGATGAAAAAACCAGAGCTGAACAGAAAATTTGACTTTCAAATACAAGAAACAAGAGAAGTATGAGAAGGTAAACAGGAAAAGGGAGTCATAAGGAACTTATTAAAGTTGAACTTTTTATATTCCTATGTGGAAAAACGATAATTGTAACTCATAAGACTTTTCTCAGTATGAGGATAGCTGAAGGGAATATATATGTATACATACATATATATATATATGTATAGGAGGATGTATGTGTATATAAATATATATGTGAGTGTGGGCATTTGTATGTTAATGTATGCATAGATGGAGGGCACAGGATGAGTTAAATATGAAGGGATGATATCTAAAAAATAAAATTAAGAGGTGAGAGGAATTTATTGAGAGAAGAAAGGAAGCAATAGATTAGGGAAAATTATCTCATATAAAAGAGTCAAGAGAAAACTGTTACAATGTAGAGGAAGAGCAGGAAGATGAAAGAGAATGGGACAACCTAATCCTCATTGAATTTGGACTAAGGAGGGAATAACATACACACTCAATTGGGTATCTTACCCTACAGGAAAATAGGGGGGTAGGGGATAAAAAGGGGAGGATACAAGGGAGGGTAGATTGGGAGAGAGGATAGTTAGAAGCAAACATTTTTGAAAAGGGATAGAGTCAAAGGAGAAAATAGAATAAATGGCGGGGGGGGGGGAATAGGATGGAGGGAAGTAGAGAAAGTCTTTCACAGTATAACTACTATGGAAATGATTTGGGAAACCACACATGTACAATCTAAATTGAATTGCTTATCTTCCCCATGGGGGTGTGTGAGGAGGGAGGAGGGAAAAAGAATCTGGAACTCAAAGTTTTAAAAACAAATGTTTAAAAATTTATTTTTTTACATGCAGCTGGGAAATAAGATATACAGGTACTGGGGTATAGAAATCCATCTTGCCCTACTAGAAAGTTAGCAGGGGATAAAGGGTGAGGATATAAGAGAGAACAGATTGGGGGAAGGGGTATTCAATAGGCTTGCTATTTTGGGGTTGGAGATAGGGGAAAGATGAGGAAAGAAAAAATTGTAACTCAAAATCTTGTGGAAATGAATGTTGAAAACTAAAAATAAATAAATTAAAGTTAAAAAAAGAATCTGGCCTCAGACATTTAGTAGTTGTGTGACCCTGGGCAAGTCACTTAACCCTGATTGCCTCCCCCGACAAAAAATAATAAATCCTATATCTGACACTTCCCAGCTTGTGTGACTGTACAAATCATTTAACTTCTCTGGATTTTAGTTTTCTCAAGTGTAGGTGATGGACTGGATGTTTTCTAAGGTCCCTTCTCTATGATCCCATCATTCTGTAAACTGTACTTATAGTTGTAAATGGTATTATAAATTTTGAAACTTTAAGCGATGATGACAATGCTGATGCTTCTAAGAACTGATTTTTAATTTCTGAAACTTTAGTAGAAGGCAGTTTTAACTTGAAAGGCTTCTGGGCAAGTGAAATGATGTTTAAACACCTTTCTATAATCATATCCTCCCCTTTACCCATTTCCCCAAATTGCACACAAATGTGTGTTGTCCTGAAACCATGGGTGTAATGGGAGCCTGCTCCAGCCAACATGCTGATTGTTAAATTTTCAGTGTGAGCACTCACAGCTTAGAAATTAGCAAACATTAGAAATCAGGGCTTGGTTTATTGGAGAAAATTTTAATACTGCAGATTAAATTTTAAAGTGTGTCCTATAGTATACCAACCAAAGCTGGTTGTTAAGTATTTACTATATGCCTATAGCCCTTATTTCAATAATTATCCAGACATGCTACTAAGCATAATAGAGTGGAAAGGGCTACCATTAACATGACTGTGTCTTTGAAGACATATCTGTTGCTTGTTCTTGCTGCCTTATTTCTCCAAAAGAGATTTTTACATGTTGCCCAAAGAAAATTAATTCCCCAAAATACACAGTGGTGGAAAAGTAGATACAAGCCCAATTGTGGTACCATGACAAAAATACTGACTCTGGAGTCAGGGGACCTAGGTTTAAAATCTGATTCTTATACTGACTAATTGTATGACCTTGATCATGTTATCAACCTCACTAAGCCTTATTTTATTTCTCTGTGGCCTTATTTTATTTCTCTGTGGTCTTGTATTATGTGGTCTTTGATATTCCTTTCAATTTTAGAGGATTTATAATGTTATGATTGGAACAAAAAACTATCAGCCCATAAGAATAAAAATAAAAATTCCAGTATTTTTCTATTTACTCAACAAAAGATTTTTATTTTATAATTTCATGACTAAATTTTCAAAATTATTATTTTTTATTCTGAGATGTGGTTTTGGTAGCAAATATATTTTAACTTCATTGTTTACCAAACCTGACCCATGATTTTTTTTCCTGCCAATTTGCTGCTGCCCTTAAGCCCATTTTCCAAAGACAAGTTCCCTATTCCCTAGACAAGTTCACCCATACCTAGGTGATGCCAGAGCCCTGAGGTACTTAAGTTTGGAACTCGGTGGACCATTGTAGTCTAATATCTAAAATGGTTTAACATCCATATGAATTACCTCTGTGTCTTTTGGACAAGGTAAAATGAAAGCATTTTCCTATTTTGGAAAAGTAAGTGAAATGTGATCCCTGTCAAAAAATTGAATTAACTAACACTGACCTAAGGGCAACGTAAAATATTAGAGAGCTAAGTATTTGCCCAATGGCATTATATTTAGAATGAGAGAAATAGATGTAAGCAAGCTAGAGCAAGGCTCAGAATCACATAATAGAAATCAGCTGTACCACAACCTCCTTATTCTAGTTTGTCTGGTATTTAAAGGGAACTTCTTCAGAAAAGTTAGAGCAGCTGTTTGATGCTGAAAGTGATGAACTTTTTTCTAGTCCAGTTGATGGATCTCTTTAGCTTAACCAGAGGCACCCTAGATCAAGAACATGGAAGGGATGTGGCAGGAGCAACAGGGAATGAGGTTAAGGCATCAGCTGATACACCTAAAACAGGATCTATGAGACAGAGAGGAAGGATATCTATTTCTGTCTCCTTGGTGTGGAGTACCAGAGATATGTCCTTCTCCCTGAAGAGGAAGGATCAAAAAATGTCCTTATTTTTTTTTTTTTGCTTTTTTGGAGTGCAAGTGGGGTTAAGTGATTTGCCCAGGGTCACACGACTAGTTTTTGTGTTGTGTCTGAGGCCAGATTTGAACTCAGGTGCTCCTGACTCCAGGGCCGGTGCTCTATTCACTGCACCACCTGGCCACCTGAAAAAGTCCTGATCTTCAAAACATTGAACTTTAGTGTGACAGAGAACTAGCCTCAAAGCCAAGATGACCTGGGTTTTAATCCTGCTTCTGAGACATAGAGGCTTTGTGACTCTGAACAGGTCATTTAATCGCCCAACTCTCAAGAAAATTCCTTAAGCTTTAAATTGCAGAGAAGGTACCAAGCTGAACTGTTAGAGAGATGTTCTTTACCAGAGAGTTCCCTACACCAGTGAAATCGTAGGTCTAATCCCTATCCTTACATATACTTTATATGACCCTGTTGTACAACAACCAAATCCCCGCCCCTATTTGTCCCTTTATGTGGCTAAGTTATCACACTGACCAAGACTTATGGACGTTACTCTTTGCTCACGATCCTCAGCCATGCTACACTTTATTTTGGTAGCCAGCCAAGCTACTCTCTTCTGCTGGGTAACCTTTACTTCCATATCACTGGGAATAACAACTCCCATTTATATAGCTTCTAACAGTTTACAAAGTGTTTTTCTCCCAATAATCCTGTGAAGTATGGAATACAATTATTATCCCCAGGTAAGAAATGAGGAAACATTTGAAAGGTTTAACTGACTTGTCCAGGTAACAAGGTAGATCCAGCACCCAAAACCAGGTCTTCTGACTCCTTAAGTCCAGGGTTCCTTCTGTTTAGGAACCATACTGACATTCTATGGATATTTACAGGCCCTCTGCTCTGTCAGCATAGTATAAAGTATGGTTCCCCAAATGGTTGCAAAGTGTTGACCCAAGTCCTAAGACTGCTTGTCAGGGTGAATATTGCAAGATGATGTCCACAATATCAATTGGTAGTATTTTCTGGAGGAATCACATGTGTTGGTTTGGTCTACAATGAATCTAAATTGATACCTAGATTCTTCTCTTTCCTAGTGATGCAATGTTCTGCTGCCCTGGATATCCTGTTTGCCTTGGATGGCTCTCACAGCATTGGGAAAGGAAGCTTTGAAAGGTCTAAGTACTTTGCCATTAAATTGTGTGATGCCTTGGCCATCGATCCAGATAGAGTGAGTACCAATCTTGTTGGTCTTCGTAAAACCCCCCCATTAAATTGAAACACCTTACATGAACGATACCAAGAATTAGACTAGCCTTTTCCAAATTTATAGATGCTCCCCTCTTACCAAACCTGGTGAAATTAGCATTTTTGTACAGTGGCAGTACCTCTTCTTTGTGAACTATGTGATTTCCTTGGATATCCTTTCTAAAAATTGGCCATTTCATTGGGAAAGCCATAATTTTCTTGAATTAGAGATCAGAGTAACACACACAGTGTGAGCAAGAAAGCAGGATTCTAAACTGACATTCCTAGCTTAATCTCAAAGAGACCAACAGGCTTTTAATTAGGGCAAAACTTTTCCTGCTTTGGGGTGTAATTACGGGAAAATAATAATCTTGTGTTGGAGAGTTTGACCTAGAATAGAATTTAATGCCTTTACCAATATAGCAGCACCTGTATGCTAAGCAACACTGGCTGAGATGGACCTACGACAAGCCCTGGAAGGGAACAGGTATGTTGGATATAGATTGAGAGCTTTTGCCCATATCACCATGGTAAGCTATTAAAAAAACTTTAATTTTAATTCAATTTCAATTCTAATTCAATTAATGAGCATTTATTTTCTTCCCTTCTCATTTTCCTTCAACTGCCCAGACCCCCAAAAAATACTGGGAAAAAAAGAAAAAAAAAGAAAACCCTTATAACAAATATGCACAGTCAAGCCAACAAATTCCTATATTGGTCATGTCTAAAAACATGTGTCTGCATATGTGTCTACATATTCTGCATATGTAGTGCTGGTTTGCTTTCTATAATTTAATGTAAACACATATAGGAAAGCATTTTGATAGGTAGATCTCAGCTAAGTCATGGAAATTGTAGAGTTCAGAATTGGAAGACCCAAAGCATACTCTTCCCATCTTCTTTTTTTCTGCAGACAAAGAAGCTTAGGTCTGGGGACCCCAAGTGCATTGTGTAATTCACTTAGCTAACTGCTTGTAGAACTAGTCATTGAGCCCAGGTCTTCTCACTTGCAGTCCAAGTCTCCACAGGAGAGATAATGAGAATGTTACTGACACTCCAATGAGATGTAAAGCAGTAGGATAAAGAAGTTTCCTGGCACCATGGCTATGGGGAACAGATTCCAATTTGTGTCTCCTCCTCATTTTGGAATGAGGCGATGTCACTTTGACATGACACTTCCTTACAGCATGGTTTACCCATTGCTTGGACTGGAGTAGTGCCAGGGTAAAAACTTGTACATTTAAGGTTGCTGTAAATAGCTGTCTTCAGGCATCCTCAAAGCCTTTCCTCTCTGACATAGGGAAATTTTTTTCAACTTTTATTCCCTATGTCATCAGCCAAAAAAAAATGCAGTATTTGAGATAGAAAGTACCAGATGACATTTGGAGTATCTCCATTCTAAGCTTCACATTTTAAGAGAGAGGATGTCAAACTAGGAAGTGTCCAGAGAAGGGGGATCAGAATGGTGTGGGAACTTGAAACTGTGTTATCTGAGGAATGACTGAGGAGAGGAAAAGATTTGGGGATGGATAGAATAACTATCTTCAATTATATAAAGAGTGATCATATAAAAGAGACATGTTGTTCCATGGGGCAGAACTTGACCTCTGGGAGGCAGAATTGGGTCTAATATAATATCCTTCTAACAAATAGAGCTGTCCTACAATGAGGCACTAGGGTGCTTCTAGTCACTGGAAGCATTCAAATAAAGGTGGAAAAACCACCTGTCAGGTATGTTGTGAAAGATGTCCTTGCATGGGTTAAGAGTTTGGATGAGATGACCTTTTTTTTTAAGATTCTTTTTCATTCTGAGATCCTATGCAGTTGTAAATATCCAATCAAAGGGAAACATTGAGTTTTAAGGACCAATTAATAGGTTTATCCTTTCCATCCTTTTCTCCTAGTACTATTTCTATTTCAGGATTTAGCTTTGTCACCCACACATTTTACAGATCTTTGTCTTCCTATAGTTGCCTTTGTTTTTCATACCTTTGCTTTTAGGGAAGAAACTTTTAAATAAACAGAAATTAAAGCATTTTAGTGTTGCCATCTTGTTGGGGGGTGGATTTTAGGTATTTGAAGTCTTCCTCTTGGCTTTTAAAAGCAGACAAGTTCAATTCCTGTATATAATATGGTAATTACACCATGGTCTAAAAAGCTATGCTAGCCTTACTCCTTCACACATAGTGAACTGAGGCAGGGGAAGATAACTGTTTTTCTTCTAAACCACCAATTATGTTAAATGCCTTAACTTTTGAACTGCTGGCTTAAGCTGTCCTCCACTTATTTGGAAGCCTCCCTCTTCCTGCTTAACCCAGTAAACAAGAATCTCATCTCTTGCTCCAACATGATCCAGAGAAGCTTCTTCCTGGGCCTTGACTCTTGATCTAATGCTCCATTTTCCAGGAACAGACTTTCTCTCTCTCTCTCTCTCTCTCTCTCTCTCTCTCTCTCTCTCTCTCTCTCTCTCTCTCTCTCTCTCTTCCCCTCTCTCCAATCTCTCTCATTCTCTCTCTCTGTCTCTCATTGTCTCTCTCTGCCTCTCTCTCTCTCTTCCCTTCTTCTTCCTCTCCCTCTTTCCCTTCCCCCTCTGCCCCCCCCCCCCAGTCTCTCTCTGTGTCTCTCACCCTCTCTCTCTCTTCCCCTCCACTGGCTTAATTATCTTATTATTCAAAATACTTGATATTTACTTCCCTGTACTCCCTTCATCTAGAAAGGAAAGCAGATTGCCCAAATGATCCAGAGCAGTATAGTATGGCTAGCTGAGTGAAATATTTTGATTAGCTTTCTCAAAACTCCTGGTTTTAGGTCCTGGAGGAGATGAAATACGTGGGAAATGGAAAATGTCATTGTTTATTTGTGAAGAATGTTTCCCATTTCAGATCTTAGTTTCAGTTGCAGACTGCTGAAGGGAAAGGCAACTAGAATGTTGTCTGGGAACATTGTTTCTTCTGAGATTCTGGATAACAAAGGATTGGATGGAGGGCATGAGTCATAGAGGGGATACCTAGATGTTTATGGCCCATCTTATGTAAAACATTTTTATTGTTTCCAGGACCCAGCAAGTGGTTTTACTCAGAATTGTTCTCCTACAACTCAGCACAGGCTGGTTCTGTGTGCTTTAACATTTAATGTCTTCCCTCTCCCTGAAGATGCTAAATCTGTTTGGGGGTCTCTGTGCTACGGCCACCTTGACATTTTTCAAATTAGTCCTTTGATTCTGCCATGCCTTTGTTTCATTTTGTACTCTTAACTGGTTCTCAGCCTGAGACCTATGGACTTGGGAACTGTTCATGTTCCCCTAGCCCCAGAGGTGTCATGGAATGCAGTGTGGTTGACTATTAAAGAAGGAGACTGTAATAAGTGGGTGATTATCAAGTGAAGACATGCTGTAGAAAACAGGTATAGCTTCTCCATCTCCACACCTACCAAATAGCATGGAGGAATATCTGCCTATGAAACATAGAAAAAGGGGTTGCGGGGAAAAGCCACTTGGTGAAAACGCACTACAGACAACTTTTTCCATTCATTTTCTCCTCGGTGTTGTGTCTCCTTTTGGAGCATGTTGGGATGAATTTGGTGGTTGCTGAATTGGGATACCATTTCATCAACTCAGGTTCGATGTTTTCCTTGCAGGTCAGAGTGGGCGTATTACAATTTAGCTCAGTTCCTCAGTTGGAATTCTCCTTGGATTCATTTTTCACCCGAGAGGAAGTAAAAGAAAAAATCAAGAAAACAGTTTTCAAGTAAGTATGATTCAGATCACTCTAGGTTTTTGATGTTGACATCTTCTAGGATGGCTCCTCTTGGAAGATTCTGCCCTTTCCCTTTCCCAATCCTGGCAAGTGCTTTACAAAATTGTAGCTTTGGGGACTAAGGGTGGTTAGGAGCTGCCATTACAGACATATACACGTATGCATGTACACGCATATACACAATATGTATATATAAACACACATACACATAGACATAAACACATACATATGTGCATATATCATATGCAGCTAAATGGTGCCATAGTGCATAGAGCACTGGATCTAGAGTCAGGGAAACCTGAGTTCAAATCTGACCTCAGACACATTAGGTGTTACTCTGGACAGGCCACTTAACTTTTGTTTACCTCAGTTCCCTCAGCTGTAAATGGGGATATCAACAGCACCTTTGAAGTGTTTTGAGGATCAAATGAGATAATATTTGTTTTAAAAAAATTGCTAAGCACAGTGTCTGGCATATAGTAACTGCTTCTCCCTTTCCTTCCCCATCTCATCTCCCTTGGATTGGAAAAGGACAAATGTCCCAGTTTTAAGAAAGAAAAAAGGGAAGAGAATGGAGTCTGTATACTCTAGGTCACTGAACTTTTCCTGGAAGAATTTCAGAATGAGATGGAAGATTAGGGAATGTCTAAAAAAGGTAACAATGATCAAAGAGCTAAGAACAGGTCATGGCACACTAACCTTACTTCCTTTATTCACAGTCAGGGGAACATCATGAATATAATTAGCCCAGATTTTAGTATTCATTTGATGAAGTCTCTCTTGTTATTCTTGTATCATACAATCACTGAAATTTAGAGTTGGAAAAAACCTCAGTGTATGATAGAGGACCTTAACAAACCATCACATATGATTGGGCAGAGTCTCTTCCCTTACCTCACCATAGCCCTTATTAGATTAAGCTTATGACTGACAACCAGACAACTTAGAAGTTTTATTTTGATCCTCACCAAGGATCAAAGACTTTTAGAATGGGGAGGTGCTTTAGAAATAATCTAGTGTGGCCTCATTTTACATATGAAAATATGGAGGTCCAAAAAAGGTCAAGTGACTTGTCCAGAGTCATACAGGCAGTTGGTGGCAGAGCTGAGATAAGAGACCAGCTCTCCTAATTCCCATGCCAGGGCTCTTTCCACTGCTAGGCAATCCCAGTTGAAAAGAATTGAGATTAACCTCTTAATAGTATTTTTCTTAGAATAACTGAAGTTTTTAATTTTTGGAATATGCATGTGGTTTCATTGTTTGAGAAAACTCCCAAAAAGGATACTCCCTTTACAATGCAGATTAACACCTATTTTGTGATTTATAGTCTGAGAGAGTTGCCTGGGGCAATGGAAGGTTAAATTATCAAAGGTGGATCTTTTTTTTTTCCAATTTATTTTTTATTTTTAGTTTTCAGCATTCATTTTTCACAAGATTTTTGAGTTACAAATTTTTCTCCCCATCTTTCCCCTATCCCCTGCCCCAAAATAGCAAGCCTACTGAATACCTCTTCCCCCAATCTGTTCTCTCTTATATCCTCCCTTATGCCCCTCGCCCTAACTTTCTAGTAGGGCAACATGGATTTCTGTGCCCCAGAGCCTGTATATCTGTTTGCTAGTTGCATGTAAAAACAAGCAATTAAAAAAAAACAAACATTTGTTTTTATAACTTTGTGTTCCAGATTTTTTCCCTTCTGCCCTCCTCACCCACCCCCACTGGGAAGATAAGCAATTCAAATATAGGTTGTACATGTATAGTTACACAAAACATTTCCATAGTAGTTATATTGTGAAAGACTAAATATATTTCCCTTCATTGTATCCTGCCTCACACTTATTCTATTTTCTCCTTTGACATTGTCCCTTTTCAAAAGTGTTTACTTCTACCTACACTCTCCCCCAATCTGTCCTCCCTTCTATCATTCCCCACCTCTTATCCCCTTCCCCCCTATTTTCCTATAGGGTAAGATACCCAATTAAGTGTGTTTGTTATTCCCTCCTTATATATGTGTATACACACACACACACACACACACACACACACACACAATTCCCTTCAGCTATCCTCATACTGAGAAAAGTCTTATGAGTTACAATTATCATTTTTCCATGTAGGAATGTAAATAGTTCAATTTTAATAAGTTCCTTATGATTTCCTTTTCCTGTTTACCTTCTCATACTTCTCTTGCTTCTTGTATTTGAAAGTCAAATTTTCTGTTCAGCTCTGGCTTTTTCATCAAGAATGCTTGAAAGTCCTCTATTTCATTGAGTTACCATATTTTTCTCTATAGCATTATACTCAGTTTTGCTGGGTAGATGATTCTTGGTTTTAATCCTAGCTCCTTTGACCTCTGGAATATCACATTCCAAGCCCTTTGATCCCTTAATGTAGAAGCTGTTAGGTCTTGTCTTATCCTGATTATGTTTCCACAATGCTCAAATTGTTTCTTCCTGACTGCTTGAAGTATTTTCTCCTTGACCTGAGAACCTTGGAATTGGGCTATAATATTCCTAGGAGTTTTCTTTTTTCTTTTTTTTTTTTGCTTTTTGGAGGGGATTAAGTGACTTAGGTCCTCCTGACTCCAGGACCAGTGCTTTATTCAGTGTGCCACCTAGCTGCCTGCTTTGGGATCTTTTTCAAGAGGTGATTGGTGAATTCTTTCAATTTCTTTTTTGCCCTCTGGTTTTAGAATATCAGGGCAATTTTGCTTGATAATTTCTTGAAAGATGGTGTCTAGGCTCTTTTTTTGATCATGGCTTTCAGGTAGTCTAATAATGTTTAAATGATCTCTCTTGGATCTATTTTCTAGGTCAGTGGTTTTTCCAATGAGATATTTCACATTGCCTTCTATTTTTTCATTTCTTTGGATCTCTTTTATAGTATCTTGATTTCCCATAAAGTCATTTGTTTCCATTTGCTCCAATCTAGTTTTGAAGGAATTATTCTCTTCAGTGTGTTTTTGAAATTCCTTTTCCATCTAGCAAATTTGACTTTTTGAGGCATTCTTCTCCTCATTGGCTTTTTGGGCCTCTTTTGCCATTTGGGTTAGTCTATTTTTAAGGTGTTATTTTCTTCAGTATTTTTTGGGTCTCCTTTAGCAGGCTGTTGAGTTGCTTTTCATGATTTTCTTGCATCAATCTCATTTCTCTTCCCAATTTTTCCTCCACTTCTCTTGATTTTCAAAATCCTTCTTGAGCTCCTCCATGGCCTGTAACCAGTTCATATTTTTCTTGGAAGCTTTTGATGCAGGAGTTCTGACTTTTTCTTCCTCCCATTCCATAGTCTGTGCTTCCTCTGTTTACTCATCTTGTCAGCCAATTACTTGACTTTTGAGCTCTTTGCCAAGGTAAAACTTTGTTTCCAGAATGGAGAGAGCTATGTTCCAAATCGCTGGGGTTTTTACAGCTGCTGGATCTATTAGATGGGTACCCTCTCTGCAGCCCCCACAAGCTCTGGCACACTGGCCACACACCCCAGGACTACCATCCAAGACCACAATCCAGATCCAAGGAGGTTAAAGCAAGAGTAATTAACCCTCTGAATGGTTGCTTGGTCCCCCTACATCCTGCAGGCCAGGAGCTCTGGAAGCAGCCACATGGCAGCAACTGCAGCTGCTGTACCTCTGCCACCTCTTGCCCCAGGGGCAGGGGCCAGACTGTACTCTTATCCACCCAGCTCCAACAAAGTTCCCAACTAACCTTTTACTTTGGTTTTTTTTTTTTTTTTTTTTTTTTTTTTGGCATTTATGGGTTGAGAAGTGTGGAAACCACCACAGCTGTTGGTGATTCACTCTCCTGAAGTCTGCTATGGCTGCCACTGGTCAGGTCACTCTGGGGCTTGAACCAGGGCTCACAAGGGACTGCACTCAGCTCCCAGCCCCATGCAATAGACCCTTCCTGCTGGCCTGCAGGCCTGCCTTCAGCTGGAGATTTGTTTCTCTCTGTCACATTGTGGGTTCTGTACCTCTAAAATTTGTTTAGAGTCATTTTTTATATGTATTGGAGGTGGTGGGAACTGAGTCATGTGGAAGTCCTGTTTCTACTCAGCCATCTTGGCTCCACCTCCCAAACGTGGATCTTGAACTCAGGTCTTTTAGACTCTAAAACCATCTCTCCTTCTACTATACCACCAATGGTGGCAAACTCAAATAGAAATCAACCCCTGCCCAGCCAAACACTCACTTAGAAAACTACAAATAACATCATCTATGTTGTGTTTTTATTTATTTCATTAAACATTTCTCAATTCAAAAATTTTGGAGGTAGCCAGTTTAGCTGGCAGTTCTGCATTATCTCATATTGTTGAATTGTTTCAGTTGTGTCTAGCTCTCTATGACCCTGTTTGGGGTTTTCTTGGCAAAGATAGTGGAGAGGTTTGCCATTTCTTTCTCTGGTTCATTTTCCAGGTGAGGAACTGAAGCAAACAGGGTTAAGTGACTTGCCCAGGGTCACAGAGCTAGTAAGTGACTTAGGCCAGATTTGAACTCAGGCCTCCTGACTCCTGGGCAGTTAGGTGGCACTGTGGATAGAGTGTTGGGCCTGGAGTCAAGAAGATTCATCTTCCTGAGTTCAAATCCAGTCTTGGACACTTACTAGCTGGGCCTCCCAGCTGCCCACACTACCCCATACTGCTTTCCAACTAAAGGTGGCAGAGTGCTTTTAAAAACATTTAAAAAAATAAAAATGTTAAGATTGTGCTAATTCAGAGCCACTAATGGTGGTAGGGACCCCTTTCTGTAAAAAGCAGAGATATTTAAGATGTTTAAACAAATCTGTGGTCTCTATCTCTGTTGGAGGTAAGGGGTAGGGCCTGAACAGATTCTGTATGTTCACCATTTCACTTCACATAGTTTACAAAGGTTATTGAAGGCAATAGTGACTTATTTTTGACCACTGTTAAGGGTCCTGGGAGACACTGAAAATGAGGTTGTGCCAGAAGTCTGGCGCATAGCATCATGATGAAATGTTATGAATCAGGACAAAAAAATGTTGACAAAATGATGACCTCTACACTGGTTATTTATCCCTCTTAGAGATGAAAGGTTTAAATGTTGGACTGGATCAAATAATTCGGGGGAGGGTGCAGAAAATATTAGTTTATTTTTCTTCTAGGGAAAAAGAAATCTCGGGGGCTGGGGATAACCCTGGCACTGTGAGTCCCTTTGATGTGAAATGGACTTTTAAATGGTGATCTCAGTGATCTCTATTCAAGACCAGGAAGGGCCCTGAGCAGCTGTACCCCACAGAGAATAGTGGCCAAAAGCTAGTGAGGCCAGCATTTCTATGTAGGAATCTGAATTAACAAAAGGATGTGTAACTTTTAATCTTCCATAGTTATAATGAAACTAACAATAGCAGATATTTATATTGTTCTTTTGAGTTTGCAAAGAGCTTTATTTAGGTGGTTCATATGAACCTTCAGACAGCTCTAGGAGGGATTACAAGGACTGTTTTTAGTATCCATTAGCCTCAGCAAGGACTTGGCCATCTCCATATGGCTAATAAATGTTGGAGGTGGGATTTGTACCAAACTTTTCTCATTGCCAGGTGTGCCACTCTGTTGGCCACCCTACCACACCCACTCTGAGAATTGGCAAATGCCTATATTCCCCTTAGAAGAAAAATCTTTTCTTCTAAGAGCCAGAGCATTAGCCTTTGAAAGGTGATGTCCTAGAACAGGAATTCTTAAACCTTTTGGGTGTCATGGACCCCTTTGTCAATCTAGTAGAGCTCATCTCAGAGTAAAGTATTTAAGGCAATAAATAAAATGTATAGGGTTAGAAAGGAAACCAAATGTACTGAAATAGTTACCAAAATACATATTTTTAAAATTTTCATCAACTTACAGGTAAAGAACTCCCATCCTAAGGGGTTATTATGACATTGGTTTAAAATATATATATATATATATATATATATATATATATATATATATATATATATATGGATTCATTACAATCAGATTCTATAAAAACAATACCCAAAGGTGTGTCTTTAATTTTAAATAAATTCAGACCCTTAAAAAGAAAATAAATACTTCAACTTTGGTCCTGTCTCTGCACCCCCTCATCCCCATCACTCCCCTTCCCCAGGGCTTCTAGGCTGAATGATACCAGATTCTAAAGTCAGAAACCTCATCACCAATTAAGCAGAGCCCATACCAAACAACACTTGGTGGGGAACAACATAATAATGGCATTACAGAGTGATAAACTTGGAGTGGATTCAAACCTTCCATCTGCCATTTGCTGTTACTATGGGAAAGTAATTGACTCTCCCTGAGCCTCAGTTTCCTAATCTCTAAAATGGAAGCAATAATGCTCACATCCACTACCTCAGAGTGTTAAGAGGCTCAAACAAGATCACATATGTTGAGCTCCTTGGAGACTTTAAAGCAATATGTACATGTCAGTTATTATTACTACTTTGCTTTGCAAAGACCATCCAAGTGGAAAAAGGACTGTACTGCTATAGCATACAACCAGCTTAAAAACAAATCACAAAAACTGACTTCTATCACATGCTAAGGGTTGGGAAGTACTTTATATGTGGGGTCTTTTTTGATCCTCATAACCTTTAAGTGCCATTATCATTATACCCATTTTTCAGATGAAAAAATTGAATCTGACAGCAATTAAATAACTTGCTGAAGGTCACACAGTAATTGTCTGAGGATGGATTCAAATCCAGGTTTTCCTGATTTGAAGTCTAACGTTCAGTCCCCTAAGTCAGAGGTGTTAGACACATGGCCCATAGCCCATAGAGCTGCAGGGGTCCTTAGGTATGGTTTAGTGACTTCTGTTTCTATTTGACTTTGACCTCACTGCCCTGTATTGCCTTATACATGTTTTAAAACCTTTATTATTTATGAGGAGGCAGGGACAAGCCCCTCGTTGTTTACCATTGTCATTGATGGGGAGATCAGTGTTCTGGGCTGAGGCCAGGAAGGCCTTGAGCTTTAACCAAAAAGAGAACTGGGCTCCACAGGCAGAGAATCAGGGGCAGGCATCCAGGCAGCTGGGCTTCAGGGTTTGGTGAGTCAGTAGGAAGTCCAGCAAGTTGTAATTAGTAAAAGAGATTTGGTTCCCCATGATGAAGGCTTTGCTCTGGCTCTGGGCCAGTAGGGTCCCAAAAGCCTTCAGCTGGTGGGGGAATGCCTTGTCATATTGCTCCTTCCCCTCTTCATAATTCTACTAGGAGAGGGGAGCAGTCCTCTATCTAGCCCCATCATTTGCCACAGTAGCTTCTCAAGAGTCCTTCCTCTGCAGCCTGAGCTTATGACCCAGGTATCTCATGATGGCATTGCTCTGGTGCAAGGTGAAGTCCTTTAAACTTGGGGAGCTTCCTTTGAGGTTCCTCTGTATCCAGATCTCTTTGGTCACTCTACCCTTCCAGTTTTGGCCCTGGTCAACCAGCAGCATCCATATGGCTTTGTACCACTTTTGGATGGGGAAGTAGATAATGGTATAGGGAGACATGCTGGATAATGGAGCACAAGTAGGAAAGCCTGCCTCTTCTATTTGGATCAGAAGGGTTGGGAAGTCTGCTTTCTTTACTCTCAGATCCCTGAAATTGTGCCCTAGCCACAAGTGAGCAGATATGGAGGAGGCTAGAATCCACAGGGGAGATCAGATAAAAGACATCCTTTGGCAGGTGTTCAAACAAAAAAGAATTTCTTAAAAAGCCCAATTGCAATGGAAAATGAATTATAAAAAATAAGAACAAAGAGATGGATAGTGAGTACTTTTTATTTTTAGCTCCAGTGGTTGAGACTGTGGGATGGGAAGTCATGGGCAAGCAAACAAAGTAGATGAACTCTTTTCTTTAATCTTTTATTAATTTTTTATTTTTAATTTATTTGTTTGTTTTTAGTTTTCAACATTCATTTCTATAAGATTTTGCATTCTAAATTTTTCCCCCTTCCTTTACTCATCCCTCCCCAAAACAGTCTACAATTTGATATAGGCTATACGTGTAAAATCATGAATATGAATTATTTCGGTATAGTAAGCAAACCTTGACTAAATCGTGAAATAATGACTTGGGATTAACTACTTTGAGGTCACTGGGAAGCCCAGTCATAGCCAGGACATAATATGTACAGCAGCCTACATAACAAAAGGTAACATTAGCAAGTTTTTAGCTCTTAGAGCTATGGGGTTTTTTGGGGGGTATATGTAAAAATAAAGCTAAAGAGTAATTTATAAATTAGAGATTAGATTGTCATTCAAGAATCCAGAGTTTGTGAGAACTAAATTTCCAACTACATAAGGCTGGTTGAGAACGGTTGCCATCATGGAGACCATAATGGCTTAGATTAATTTTGGTGTCAACTACAGTCAAAGATGGCCTTGCAGAATGTTTGGAATATGCAATTTGTGACAAGATTAGTTAGTGCTTTTGAGTGACAGCCTATGGCAAATAAATCAAAAACAGTGACCCATTTCTATGGTGCCATAAGGTTTGCAAAACATTTCTTCCACCATACCCCAATGATAAGGCAGGGCAGATATTATGCCCATTTTACAGATGAGGAAACAAAAGCTCAAAGAGGTTAAACTATCTCATGTTGCTCATATCAGAGACAGGATTCAGATCCAGGTCTTTCAATTCTAAGCCCTATCCTTTTGTACCACACCTCACTTCCTTCTTGCTAACTCCAGAAAGAGCATTATTTCCCAGGTCTATACCAATGCCTCACAGTTTGTACCAAAATGGAAACACTTCAAATACAGTTCTTGCACCTGATCATGTCTCTAAGCTAAGGACCAGTTTTGCTAAGGATGAAATGGCTCATCATTAGTGGGTTGGTTACTGAGTGATGAATTCTTTGATGATCACAACCAAGGAAGTAGCTAAAAATACACTTTTATTTCCAAAGCAATAGTAGCTGAGTGGCAGAAAAGAGGAAGAAGGGAGGTTTTGCTGTTGTTTTTCAAGTTACACAGTTTTAAGAACATGTGTGCCATTTAATGGCTACATTCTAAATTGAAATCTTAGTACAACTGGTCATTTGGCATGCTACTAAAAGAAATTATATCCATATTGATATTCTTGCTATAAATGTGTAATACCCTTTATGTCATGCTCTCCAACTTGCATACGTCCTTGTATGTTGGGTCTTTAAAGTGTATCTTTGACTCTGAGTTTCTAACCCTGTAAGCCTAAATTTCATTGATCTGCTTTCCATTAACTACCAGCTGAGAGACATAATTATCTTTAGAAAAGGCCTTTACTAAGATGTCAAGATAAAAACAGTAGCTACAATGCATTTCCCATATAAACCTGGGGCATAGTCTTCCCCAAATACATGCAATGTCCAGGTTAGAGTTGACTCAAACTCATAGTATACTGATAGTTAGAACATAGCCTTGAGTTCATTAGCAAGCAGAAAAGGCTTGCAAGCTCTTGAAAGAGCTTACATAAAGTATGTACTAAACACAAGTGTCTGTTTCTGAGAACCTCACTAAAAGCCTTATTAATTCAGTTTTTAAGAAATGTATTCATGTGATTTGCTAGCCAGGAATAGATTAGAAGTATCAAACTGGGGTGGGGGGTAGGGCACACATTGGTTGCGGGGCAGGAGGGATTGAGGGTATCAGGAGCAAATGCAATGTTAGTAGTAGAAGTGATAGGAGTGCCTTATCATTGGGGTATGGTGGAAGAAATGGTTTGCAAACCTTATGGCACCATAGAAGTGAGGAGCGGCTAGTTGGCACAGTGAACAGAGCACTGGCCCTGGAGTCAGGAGGACCTGAGTTCAAATCTGGCCTCAGACACTTAGCACTTACTAGCTGTGTGACCTTGGGCAAGTCACTTAACCCTGATTGCTCTGCCCTCCCCCCTCTAAAAAAAAAAATCCTGATAGCCTGATAATCGTGAGGGAGAGCAAAATACTAAAAAGGCAGTAGTAGGGAGGCTAGGTGGTGCAGTGAGTAGAGTGTTGGCCCTGGAGTCAGAAGGACCTGAGTTTGGATCCGACCTCAGACACTTAACGCACACACAAACAAAAACCTAGCCGTGTGACCTTGGGCAAGTTATTTAACCCCAATTGCCCTCCAAAAAAAAAAAAAGACAGTAGTAGACAATACATCCCTTGACAGGACTATGGTACTGCCCATTTTAAAAAGTGATAGCAATGTCATCATGGGAAAGTTAAATTTGTTCAGTATATTCTGTTTAATAAGTCAGGGAAGCATATGGTGTCCTTGAGGAAGATTTCCATATAAAATGATTAAAAAAAATTTTTTTTTTCAAAGCAATTGGGGTTAACTTGCTCAAGGTTACACGGCTAGTTATTATTTATGCGTAGGTGCTCATTTTCTGAGGCCGGATCTGATCTCGGGTCATCCCAACTCCGAGGCCGGCGCTCTTACTCACTGCGCCACCTAGCCGCCCCTTTAGGGCAATTGGGGTTATTGGAGTTAAGTAACTTGCCCAAGGTTACACGGCTAGGTTTTTGTTTGTGTGGATTAAGTGTCGGAGGCTGGCTCTGAACTCAGGTCCTTCTGACTCCAGGGCCGGTGTTCTATTCACTGTGCCACCTAGCCGCCCCTAAAAATTTTAATAGTCAAAAAAAATTATGTACCAGCACTGTGCTAAACACTGGGAATGCAAATATAAACAAAGAGTTCCTGTCCGCAAGCAGCTTACAATGTTTAAAAAAAACTTTGTTCTAAATTTTCTCCCTCCCCCAAGCTCCCCATTGAGAAGACCAGCAATTTGATATAAGCTATACATGTATAGTCATACAAAATTTATTTCTGTTGTAAAAGAAATCACAGACAAAAGAAAAGCCAGCAAGAAAAATACAACGTAGGCTTCAGTCTGTACTCACACTCCATCAGTTCTTTCTCTGAAGATGGATAACATAAAATGATTAAAATTTTTTTAAAAATTTAGCATTTGAAAGGAAATGGTTTTAGTTACCTGGAAATTTCACCTGTATGGAATAGATAATTCCTCAGGGATTCCACAACAGATCTTGGTTCTAATCCCAATTCTACTGATGCTGTCTATTTGACTTGGGGCAATTCACATGGCCTCAGTTTCCTCATCTGTAAAATGAAGGGGTTGGTATAAATGTCCTGTGAGGGCCTTTCTAGCCCTAGGTCTATAATCCTAAGGCATACTTATAAATTCATAGTTTGTTAGAGCTGGAAGGAACTGTGAGAAACAATTCATTTGGACTCTTACTCTATTCTAATCAGTATTAATCAGTTTGATATAATTTAATAGGGGTAATGATTCTGATTTCTGTATATTAGGCCCCAGAGTTGTAAATTCACTTGCTTAATCACAGGAAGCTCATGAGAGGCCCTCTACCCTTGTTTTTCCTTGTCATGGTGAACAAGCTTAGTGTAGCGAGGTGACTCAGTTACATGGAAAGTCCTCAAATTTATTTTTGTACCTCTAGACCTCTCTCTCTTGTCCAACATGAGCAGGTGACTCTCTTATGAAGAGTTAATGGAGATGTCCAATGTTTTGCCGAACCTGAGACACCCCTTGCCCCCATACCATTTCTAGCTGATGCATCATTTTTGACCCTTGAAGCAAGATCTACCAACCAATGGAATTCTGTACTTTGTCTAGCCTCTTTAGAATGTTCTGGTATCAAATCTGGCAATCCAGCCTTATAAAAATAAGGTCCTGGAAGAAGGGGGCATCAGATTGTGAGGAAGATCTGAGGTCCACTTTGTTAGATTAGATTCATTAATAAAGTGCAATTAGTTCAGAGCTCTGTTTCAGTCTCTTTTACTGTAGGTTGGACAATTTTAATCCCCACAGAACCTTAGATTTCAGCCCCATCCATTTTACATTTGAGGAAACTGAGGCCCAAAGAGGGTAAGTAATATCTCCAATGTCTTACACATCATGACAGAGCTGGAACCTGTTACTATCTCAGGGCTTTCCCCACCACACTGTTCAGCCTATGGTGTTATTTCACGGGGACAATATCATCCCAAGTCTACAGCTAGGAGGAATAGGAATAAGGGGAGATATCACAAATTTTAAATGTCCTTAGCTTGTCAACTTTGCCTTCTTCCCAATTTTTTTTCTTTGTGCTTTCAGAGGAGGGAGCACTGAAACAGGTCTTGCTCTGAAATACCTTCTCCGCAAAGGTTTCCCTGGGGGAAGGAACTCTTCCGTCCCTCAGATCCTTGTCATTGTCACTGATGGGAAGTCCCAAGGAAACATTGCCCTTCCTGCCAAACAGCTGAAGGAAAAGGGAGTCATGGTGTTTGCTGTGGGAGTCAGGTTCCCAAGGTAAGAAACTCTAAGGAAGAGGCAGCTTGTTATAGCAGCAGTAGAAGAGGGAGAAAACTGGCAGGTGTGTGGAGTCTGTAGCCTTAGGCTTGTGAAATCTCAAGTGGCTCCTCGGATTCATTGGCCAATATTGGCACCAACTGACACTCCCCCACCTTGGCATTTCTCTAGCTAAAAGTGCTTAGCGTAGACCCTTGTATTATTAGTTTTTTTTCTTTTGTGTGACTCGTCTCTCCAACTAGACTGTGATAACAAGTTACGTTTATACTGCACTTTAAGGTTACAGAATGTTTTCACTTCAAATATTCTCTTTTGATGATAACAACTGTCCTGTAAGGAGGTTAGAACAAATACCAGCTCCATTTTCTGCATGAAGAAAAGGAGGCTCAAAGATAATACATTTCTTGCCTCAGGCCACACTGCTCATCAATAGAGTTAGAATACAATTCATTCAGGGAACATTTATTAAGGGCTTGCTATATGCCAGGCACTGTACTAAGAGCAAAAGACAGTCCAGGCCCTCAAGAAGCTTATAATCTAAGAAGGGAGATAGCATGCAAACAAATAAATACAAAGCAAGCTACTTATAAGATAAATATGAAATAATTAACAGTGGGAAGACATTGGAATTAAAAAGGATTAGGGAACACTGCCTACAGAAGGCGAGGTTTTAGTTGGGACTTAGAGGAAACCAGCAAGATCAGACCCAGGTTTTCAGTCTCCAAAGCCTGGTATTCTTTTCATGGCAACATTGCAACTTTTTGGTAAACTTTCTCTCAGAGAACTAGCCAGTACCATGAATGTAACAGGTACTGAATGATTATTGATGGTGATGAATTAATTACTAGTTCATGGTTTCATAGTTATGGAGATGGTTATTGAGGTCATTGAATCCAACCCATTCACTTAACAGATAAGGAAACTTAGATCCAGCGAAATGAAATGCCTTCCCTGTGGGTCACACAGCTAATAAGTATCTGAGGACAAGTTTGAACACGAGTCTTTGACTCCAAATGCAGTACAATATTTTTTATACCACTCTGCCTGTCACTAACTGAGTGACTATCGATACCAATTCTAGCTCTTCTGGGAGATATCTGGAAGCCATTTTTAAGAGGAGAATCTGTCTGGTCCAAAAATCCTGACCTCTCTGTCCAAAGACATAAAATTCGCAATAAGATAACTCACACTCACCTCTGCTCTTAAAATGGGGATAAGAAGACCTTCTATCATTTGATGGTTCAGTCCCCCATATGCTCTTATGATCACAGGGAGAGGAACTGTTTCAATTTCTCTCTGTCTGGGCAGGTGGACAGAGCTGCACACCTTGGCTAGTGAACCCAAGGATCAACATATGTTGTTTGCAGAACATGTGGATGATGCTACCAATGGCCTGTACAGCACTCTCTCCAGCTTGGCCATCTGCAATGCCACAGCTCCAGGTAAAGCTCTTCCTGCTTGCTTGCACAGCCTCCGGCTTCAGAGAGCAGAGGTGGTCCTCGAAGAGAAAGAGTTGGGAGTCCTGAGGACAATGTTGGGAGAGGAAAGGATGAGAAGATGAAGGCTTGTCCATAATATGCTCTTTCGTTTTTGCCTCCTGTTTCTGCTACCTCTATGCTTAGTCCATAAGTAGCCTTGCCTCATGTATATATCTTAACCTTAAGATGGAGAGGGCTTGGGGTCTGAAGTCTAGGCTGATGGTAGCATTACTTTGTTGGGCTTATCTTTGGGCCCAATAACTTTAGTGCCAGACCTGGGACTTCCTTCCCTATCTGTGAGTAGGTAGGACTTCTCTCCCTGATTTTTTTTTCCTTTTTGGAGGGGGGAAGGTAGGACAATTGGGGTTAAGTGACTTGCCCAAGGTCACATGGCTAGTAAGTGTTAAGTGTCTGAAGCCGGATTTGAACTCAGGTCCTCCTGACTCCAGGGCTAGTGCTCTATTCATTGCACCACCTAGCCACTGCACCCTCCCTGTTTTTTAAGGAACAGATTTGGAGGGGTAGAAATTGTTGCCCCCTTGTTCCTTCATGTGCCTTTCTTGCTCCCAAACCAATTTTCTTAGCTCCTATTTTTCAGCTGGATTATGATGGCAGATACGATAAGGAACAGGTTTTCTTACTCCCCTTTGCTAATTTTCAACCATGGGGTAGGAGAATGGAGACAGTGGTGACTGAGAGAAGAAGGGCTTATGTGCATGTGTGCATGTACACATATACACATGTTTACATACATGTACACATATATTGTGTGTATATCTACATATCTATCTATGTGATGTGGTGATGGATGGGGTGGATTGGAAAGAGTAGCAGAATGCCCCCTGATATATGCAAATCTTTGCAAGTTCATAAGTGTGTTTCAGACTGAGAAAAGTTGGGAAGTTCCACTTAGGGCACTAAGGCTACTGGGTCTCCTGCCCTCCTCTCCTGCCATGATCCTTTCCTATCACTTGACTTTTCTTAGGACCTTTTTCCCAAAAATGTAAACAAATAGTTGGTAAAGATGAGTGGAACCTGTACGTTAAAGTTGGTATCAACAATGAGGGGAAAGCAGAGTGAAATCCCAGGCATCTGTTTTGGGGTCGTTTACCCCAGGTTGCAGAATTGAGCCTCACCTTTGTGAACGAAAGACACTGGAAACCATCAGAGAGGTCACTGGGAACTCTTTGTGCTGGAGAGGTTCAAAGAAAACCAATGCAGTATTTTCATCCCTCTGCCCATTCTACAGGTGAGTCCACTCTATTCTTTGGGTCCTAGGGCCAGAGCAAGGAGTGTATGGTTCCTCTGCTTAGATTCTGAAAGAAGCAGTGTGCATGGAGTACAATGTCAGAGGGAATCATGGAGTGTTGCTCTCCATAAAAATACACCAGTAGAGCCTTTAGCAGAAGGGAGTAGAGCATGGCCCAGGGAATGGGGCCAGGTGGGAAAGAGCCAATCAGAGGTCTCTGTTGATACAGGAAAATGTTTAGCAGGCTGAAATGTCTTATTAATTTACTGCCGGGTGAGACCTGTAAGTGAAACTAGTTTGGGCTAGTTGAACTAGAAGGCTGGAGACCTGAGCAATAAACATTCATTATATAACACCTGCCATTCCTATTACCCTTCACAAAAAGCTTCATAAACATTATCTCATTCCATCCTCATAACAGCCCCAGGAGGAAGGTTGCTGTAATCTCAGATTTACAGATGAGGAGACTAAGACTCAGGGTTACAGAATAAATTTCTGAAGTGGACTCTGAGCCCAGGTTCTTCTGACTTCAAGTCCAGTCTTAAACTAGTAACTTGTGTGGCATCAGCAAATCACTTGGCCTTGAGTGTGACATCAGGAGAAGCTTGAGCGCAAGCAGTAAAAGTCCCCAAACACTTAAGGTTCCTCTGAAATAAGACATGGTATAATATCCAGGCTTCGGGATTTTTTTGAAGGGGGAGATGGGAGTTTTGGTTGTTAGAGCATGGTATTACCAAAGCTCAGACTGCTCCTTATATAGTAATGATATATTGTGCTGGTTGATCCTCACAACAGGAAACTGGGACAGACAGATGTTAAATGACAGTCTGAGGTTGGATTTGAACTCAGGTCTTCCTGACTTTGGACCTAGCACTCTATTCACCGTCCCACCTAGCTGCCTTGTATAGAACCATGGACACTCAATTGGGAAGCATAAAAATCGAATTTTAAGTTCTCCTGCCTCTGCTACTGAGAGATTCAAATTTTGACTCTGATACTCCCTGTGTGACTTTGGATTTGTTATTTAACCTCTCCCCTCTGGGGCTCACTTTTCCAATCTATAATATTAGGGGGTTACTTCAATTAGGGGGTCCCTTACATCTCCCAATCTTGTGAGCCTGTGATCTCTAAGGTCCCTTCCAGCTCTAAAGGTCTATGGGTCTTTGACTCTGTGATCACAGGCTGTACTCTCTGACTCCAGCCACAGAATCACAAGAGAGAATGACCAAGAAATCAGGGATGAACCCATGTATATCCATCTTGATCCTGGAAAAACAGCTCAACATTCAGCTCTTCTGATATAGGATCAAGAGTGACCTCCCTAAGTATGGAGGACAGTGCTTTTGGAAGAAATAGAGACTCTCCTACTAGATCAAGAGCCTCATTCAGCTGAAGAAATTCCATTCTTTCCATTTCAAAGACATGCATAGTTGCCTTTGCTTGGGCTTGTAATTTTATGAAACCTGTGGGACCCAGCCCTAAATAAAGGAGAGAAAATCCTTAATGAGCTGGCAATTTGGCAGACATTTTAGCAGTTCCTTGGAGCCTTAATCAACTTGACTTTTTTCTCCTGGGAGCACATTTTACACTAGTACAAACTTATTTCCAGTTCTAAAAGACTGACTGGGATGAGCCAGGGAGTCCTCCTGCTGTAGGACATCCCTTCGCCCCTGACCAGCCATTCCATGTTAGAGTTATAACCAATGTCCTAGAAGTTGACTGCAAATCAGCAGGTATGGGTGTCAAGCCTAAGGAAATGAGCACATTCTCTTAGATCAGAAAGAATAGGGAGAGATTGCTTTATAGAATGTTGGAGCTGGGAGCAATCTTAGAAATCACTGAACCCTAACCCCTTGGTTTTACAGGTGAGGAAAATGTGGTTCAGGGAGGTTTTGACTTTACTGACTTTACTTTTGTCCAAGGTTAGCCACAAAGCTAGTTAATGGCCAAGCCAAGCCTAGAACCTTGATCTCCTGATCAAGGAGTCAGAGTTCTTACTTCAGGGTTCTTATCACTCACTACACTGTACTGCCTCCATGATAGAGTGTTTAATTCTTCAAAGAGCTTTAATTTGGTAAGTTTCAATACGTCCTCCACTGGGACAGATCATAACTCCTTTGTCACAAAGCAGAACCTCTTCAAGGAATTGTGGTGAATTATAAACATTTACATTCAGTGCATTTACATTCAGTACCTATTTCACCCCTATTCATTGAGTACCTGTTTTACTTTCCACAGTCACTCTTCCAAATCTTTCCTCCACCTTCTCTCCTACCTCTTAGTGTACTGAGAAAATAATAGTCATCTGTAGTCAGCTTCTCTTTTCCCTCTCCCCAATCTTCAGAACTTTCTCCCTGCTCTGCTTACCCCCCATTCTCTCTTCTTATGTTCCTGTTTTTTTAAGGAAGATCATAGATTGAGAGCTAAAGGAGACCATAGAGGCCATCAAGTAAAACCCCCTTTATTTTATAGATGAATAAACTGAGGCCCAGAGAAGTTAAGTGATTTTTTCAATGTCACACAGCTAGTATCTCAAGGGAGATTTGAATCTAGGTTTTCCAGACTCCAAGTCCAATACTCTAGTCAAAGCTGCTTACTCTAAATACTCTAGTCTTCTGCTTATGCCCTTGAACCTATTCCCCACCTCTGAATTTGCTTCAGGGACTTGCTCCTTCAATCATTCTTTCCCACTCTTTCTGAGTCTTAATTTTTACTTTAACTACTAAATGTGGTGGCATTTCCTTAAGTCTTCATTTCAGTTGGCCTTTCTGCAACTTTTGACATCTTTGAACACCTTTTCTTTCCTTAGCTTGATCTTAGCCAAAAGACTAAGAAGTAATTTCTTTCCTTCCTTCCCCTCCCTCCTTTCTTTTCCTCTTCTCTCCTCTACTTTCCCCTTCCCTCCTTTCCTCTCTTCCTTTCTTCCTTTTTTCCTTCCTCTACCCTTCCAGCTTAGGAGCACATCATATTGGTGCCAGAATTAGTTCAAAACCCAGTTGGCTTAAAAAACTCAAATGGTCCTCCAGCTTCAGACTTCCCAGTAGCAGGGTGTGTGCCACTGTGCCCAGCTCCAAGAAGCAATTTTCCATTGACTTCTGTGATGTTCCTCTCTCATTCTACCTATCTGGCCTTTCATTCTCAGTCTTCTTTGCTGGATCATCCACCTCCCATCCACTGACTGTGGACCTTCCTCAGGCTTTGTCATGGACACCTCTGATACTAACTTCCTCTTTCCCACTGTCTCACTCTTCCCTCTCCCCATAGATTCAATTATGAACTCATTTGTATTCAATTATCAATTATCTTTGGTATCTTGCTGGACATTTTCACATGGATATCCCACATCTCAAACTCAGCACGTTTGAAACAGAACTCTTTATCTCCTCCTCTCTTTCCCCACTTACAGCCTTCATCTAGACTTCCTTATTTCTCAGAGAGGTACCACAATCCTTCCAGTAACTCAGGTTCATAACTTCAGAGTTATCCTTGATTCTTCCCTCTTCCTCACATCCCCGATATCTAATTCACATTTTGTCAAATCTGCTTCCAGCATCCTTATCCCCTTTCTAAGACTCTTCACTTTACCTTCATTCAGATCTTCACTACCCTTGTAATTGCCTCCTAGTTGTCCTCCCTCCTTTCAGTCTCTCCCCTTTCCAATTCAAGCTTCACATAGCTGCTAAATAAATATTTCTAAAGCTCAGATGGACTGTCCCATTTACTTGCTCAGAGGCCTCCAGTTGCTCCCAGAATTCTGCAGAATAAAGTCTTTCACGATCTTTCAAGATCATATTATTCCCTCTTCTTTTAATCTTTGTTTTGGGCATACTGTACTCCTGTCCCCCAAACTTCTTCTCTATGACCTTGCCCAGGCTATTTCTTTTGTCTTGGGTGCTCTGGAAGCCTTTCCCCATCCTCCCTGTACCCCCACCCCCACCAGTCAAGATGTTAATTCTCTTTCCTCAAATGATTTTATCTTCATTCACCTGAGTATATTTTATACCTTCCGCAGATGTGAGCTCCTGAATATTTCCAATTATATTGCAAATTTTGTCTTTATATTTTCAGGACCTAGTACAGTTCCTGGCATATAGCAGGTACCTAACAATAGCTGAACTGAATTGAATCAAGTCCTATACTTTTTCTTCTTTTTTAGATGGAAGAAAGTTTTCATAACTCACCCAGCCACATGCTACAGAACAGTATGTCCAGGTATGATTTTCTGAGGTTTTGTTTGGGCATTTTGGTAAAAGAGCCCTTGAAAACAGCCTAGGGCAGGCAGTGCTTGGATGCTGCAAGTGAATCTGTTTTCTCTCCAGGATTACACAATTACCCAAGTCCCTAGTCCCAGGAGTTGATAGCTGAATGGTACTGAATGCTTTAGAATGGATTCTGCTTTTATAGAGGTTATGATTGCATATATAGATATCCCTTCCACATTTTGGGGCTTAGGGGCACAGACCTTAACACAGGCCCTCCACAATCTGGAAAATCCAAATAAAAATTTTTGGCCCTTTTGCACCAGAGAAGTCTGAATTTTTTTCTTTTACAGGGTTGTTTACAGTACCTTTATTGTAAAATTTAGGTTAAGTATTTTGTCATAGGCTATATGCCATCTGCTCACCTTCATAAGTCATTTGCATCTTCTTCAAAATTCCCACAAAATTTCCATTTAATTTCTTATGCTCACCCATGATATGTCGAAACCACGATGGGGAAAGTCACAATGTAGAAGAGTTAACTGTATAATATTTCACGTTTAAATAGACTTGGCTTATCATTGATACCATACCTCTAATTTGAAGGCCTTTTGGAATGGTTGAAAAGAATCATGGTAGGGGCAGCTAGGTGGTGCAGTGAGTAGAGCATCGGCCCTGGAGTCAGAAGGACCTGAGTTCAGATGGGCCTCAGACACTTAACGCACACACAAACAAAAACCTAGCCATGTGGCCTTGGGCAAGTTACTTAACCCCAATTGCCCTCCAAAAAGAAAAAAAAAAGAAAAGAAAAGAATCGTGGTAGGGAAGGAACTGGAATCAAAGCTAGGACTTCTTGGGTTCAAGGCCCATCCCCAACATTCTAGATGCATGCATGACCTTGGACAAGTCCCTTATGCTCTAAATGATTTAGGTATCTAAGACTATAAATTGCAGAGAAGACATTGCTTTGCATTAGTAAAGAGCTTTCCTACATCAGTATAACATCAGTGAAATCACAGGTCTAGTCCTATTCTTATCCTTTTGGAAAGATTGCATTTAAAAGTTGAGGACCCTTCCAGCCAATATCTTGGGAACAAATTGCAGTGATATTGAATGTGACATTATAGACCTTGTGCTATTTAACTCTTTATCCTTGTCAAAGCTCAAAACCAAATGTTGACTTGTATCTCAGCAGCAAGAGAGGAAAATGATTTTCAGGACTCATTCTGTGCCAGTCTTGTCCAAAGCTACATTTTGTTTTAAGTGAAAAGGTCTAGCTTCATTTAAAGCCAGTAGTTCCTATAAACCAACAAAAACATGTTTGAATTTGCCCAGCCTTAAATTTCACATCAGGCTCTAGGTTCAATCAACACTCTCTCCCATGCTAGAATTAAGATGTGTAGGGCTTTACTTATTCTGACAAATTATTATTCAGCAACAGAACTACAGATAGACTTGATTTGTTAGCTGGTTTTCTATTATTAATTAGCTATTTGTTCTTCCTTGCTATAAACATTAGAGTCAGTCGCTGACCTGAGAAAATGTTTCCACTGAACAGATGGAGATCATAGTATCAAAAAGGCCATATACTGATGAGGAAACTCAGCCCCAGAGAGGTTATGTAATTTGCCCACAATCACACAGGTAGTAAGGGTCAGAGGCAGGCTTTGAACTCAGGTCTGCTTATTCCGAAGACAGTACTTTTTCCACTATACCACATAGTTTCACTAACTACTTAGAGTGCTTACTTTTGACTGGTGCAGCAAACTATTGGTGGTCCTGGCTTAAGAGCTGAAATCCAATTTTCAACCCCATGCCATACCACCACTCTGCCTCTAACTAATCTGGTTTTTGGTTAATGCAGATTTCTTTCTGCAAACTCTGCCTGACAGATCCTTGTGATTCCCAGCCCTGCCAGAATGGAGGCACATGCATTCTAGAGGGATTAGATAAGTACCATTGTCTCTGTCCCATTGGATTTGGAGGGGAGGCCAACTGTGGTAAGTATTTGTTCTCCTAACCATCAGTCCCAACTGATCTATAACAGATGTTTTGGAAGCTGCAGCTTGGTGGAGAGCCTTGCAAAGTCCAACCGGACCACTCCCTCTAATTTTGTTTAGTTTGCTAGTGTCTTTGTAGGTGCTTTCTCTGAAATGCCTTGTGCTTCCCAATTCTTATGAATAAATCCATGTCATGGAACTGTGGTGGAAGGCAAGGTGATCCATTCACCTACATTGAGACATTTCGAAGTGGAAATGATTGTGTTGCTGGTCACAAGTAACACATGCCTTTGGGACCTAAGCTGCAGACTGCATCCATGTCAGCCTCTGAGTTCTGAGCCTGATGTCTTTCTCCTCCCTTCTGTAGAAGTAAACTATATGGTCAATATACGTTCAGTCTTAAGGGTATGTGCAGCCTGCAGGCCTACAATCAATGTGAGGTTATGTATCGTATAGGGAGAAGAGGGTCAGACCTAGAGGAAATTATGGTCAATTTGAGTGTGATCTACCAAATCAATAAGATTTTAACCATTTACTATGTGTCAGGCACCATGCTGAGTGCTAGGGATGTAAAGAGAGGCAAAAAAAAAAAAAGAGTCCCTGCCTTCATGGAGCTGTCATTCTAATGGGGGAGACAAAATGCAAAGATCTAATTGCATACCAGATCTATACAGGACAAAATGGAGATAATCTCACACCACGGGCATCAGCATTGAGGGGACTGGATTTGAGAGAAACCAGGAAAAAGAGGTGAAGAAGGAGATTATTCAAGGCAAAGGCCACAGCCCTGGGAGGCATTGAATCAGGAGTTAAGAGTGCTGTGTGTGAGGAGCAGCAAGGAGGCCAGTGTCAGTGGGTCATCAAGTATGTGGAGGGGAGCAGAGCGTGAGAAGACTGGAAGACTAGGAAGGGACCAGGTTATGCGGGGCTTTAAAAGCCAGACAGAGGGTTTTATATTTGATCCAGAGGTCGTATGGAACCCCTGGAGTTTATTAAATAGGGGGCGACATGGTCCAAATCAGCTCCACACTTTTAGGAGGCTCTTTTGGTCCACTCAACAGCTGGTTTTAGAAATCAGTTTAAAAAAAATGAATGTTGAATGTTTTGTAATCACACAGCAACATGGTTGTGCTTTTTAAAATTTGAAACCACTCTCTCCAGAATTTCTAATGAGCTCTTGATTGCCAAATCCAACTTTTCTCCATCCTTATCCTTCTTGACTTTTCTATCATATTTGACACTGTTGATCACATTCTTCTGGATACCCTTTTATCTCTCAATTTCTCACCTTGTGTTACCATTCCCCTTCTTAGTCTCCTTAGCTGGCTCTTCATGGCACACCCACTAACTATAGGTTACCTTTTATCTCTAGACTAACTTGGTGATCTAATTAGCTCCTATGGGTTCAATCATCTTTATGCAGATAACTTCAGAGATGTGTGTATCCACTCCTAATTTCTCTTCTAATCTCCAATCCCACTGCACCAACTGCCTATTAAATATTTCAGACTAGATGTGACATAGACATCTCAAAATCTTACATGCTCAAAACAAAATATATTTTCTCCATGTCCTCCTATCTTTGGAATTTCCTTATTATCGAGGACACCATCAACTTTCCCTTCACCCAGGTTTGCAACCTCAATGTCATTCTCAGTTCCTTACTTCTTTACCCCACATCACCAATTAATTGCCAGATTTCTTTTTTTTTTTCTTTTTGGAGGGCAATTGGGGTTAAGTGACTTGCCCAAAGTCACACGGCTAATAAGTGTGTCAAGTGTTTGAGGCCAGATTTGAACTCAGGTCCTCCTGACTCCAGGGCTGGTGCTCTATTCGCTATGCCACTCCCCCAGATTTTGTCATTTCTAACCTCACAACTCCTCTCATATGTCCCTTTCTCTCTACTCACACTGCCTCCACTCTCGTTCAAGCCCTCATCTCCTGAATGATTGTTCTCCCTTCTCAAATCTCTTCCCCATTCCAAGCCATCCTCCCCACAAATGCCCTGGTGATTTCCCTGAAGTATAGGTCTGCCTATGTTACACATCTACTCAGTAAACTCTGGTGAATCCCTTCCACCTCCATGATCAAATATAAAGTCTTTTGGCATTTACAAAGCCCTTTACAACCTAGTCCCTTTGTATTTTTAGTCTTCTTATACTTTACTCCCCTCCACACACTATGATCCAATCTTACTGGCCTACTTTTTCTACTTTTTGTGTTCCTCAAACATGACTCTATCTCCCATTTGTCCTGGCTATTGACTAATTAATTATGATTTCCCTCCTTTTCAGCACCAAAGTTGAGCCTGGAATGTAGCGTCAACCTCCTCTTCTTGCTGGATAGCTCATCTGGTACAACCCTGGAGGGATTCCTTCAGGCCAAAGCCTTTCTAAAGAGGTTTGTTCAGGCTGTGGTGAGCATGGACTCTCCAGTAAATGTGGCAGTGGCCCAATATGGTCAGGAAGTGGAGATCCCAATCCAGATGGGAGAATACCAGGATGTGCCCAGCCTCATGAAGAGCCTGGACAGAATGCGTTTCATTGGAGGAGCCACATTGACAGGCAGAGCTCTGGAATATGTTGCTGATCATGGCTTCAAGGACACACTTTCTTCTGGAGAGACTCCTGATCCTCAGCCCCGCCAGGTGGTGGTGCTGCTTACTGACTCAAGGTCCCAAGACCTTGTGGCAGGACCAGCAAGATATTTGCATGATCAGAAACTCTTTCTGATTGGAGTAGGTAGTGAGTTTCTGAGAGTAGAGCTGGAAGAAATCACTGGCAACCCAAAGCAGGTGATCACCTACTCCAACCCTCAGGACCTTTTCAACAAAATACCTGAACTCCAGAAAAAAATCTGCAGTCTCCAAAGGCCAGGTAAGATGTTTACTTACCAGTAGATAAAGAACATCAGTTTGGTAAACTCCCTCTCAAAAGGAATCTTGGCCCAAATAACCCAGAGCTCGTTTAAAAATATGCCTCTCTTAATAAAAGGCATTTATATCCAATCAGTCAATAAACATTTATTAAACATCCACTACGTGCCAGGCATTGGACTAAGTGCTGGGTACACAAATAT
The DNA here is from genome assembly GCA_011680675.1 of Gymnobelideus leadbeateri. Lineage (NCBI taxonomy): Eukaryota > Metazoa > Chordata > Mammalia > Diprotodontia > Petauridae > Gymnobelideus > Gymnobelideus leadbeateri. The sequence goes on from WOXC01004126.1 coordinate 695,211, forward strand.
AAGTAAAAAAAAAAAAAGACAAACCCTGCCCTTAAGGAACTTATAGTCTAACTGGGGAACATGACATTAAAAAAAAAAAGGAAGTTGAAAAGTGAGGAGGAATCACCCAGTGCAGGGGTGTGAGAGAAAAGTCCAAAAAATTGAAAACAGTATAGCTGTCAAGAAAGGGGGAAAGACTCTGCTGAGCTCCTTCTTAAACAGAGGCTTTGGAGCCCATGGCCCTGCCCTCCAGTCAGACAGGCAGAGTACTAGGCAGATTCAGTCTTGTAGGGAAGTGAGATTCCTCAATGATGAGTTAGTTTTCTGGGGAAGGAAGGATATCCAGTATGCTACAAGGCCAGGAGTCAATTGGAAAGCAATTTGCTGAAGAGAACATTGATATAAAATAAATGGTGTTTTTTTGTTGTTGTTGTTGTTGTTTTTGCTTTTTGGAGGGGGGAAGGTAGGGCAATTGGGGTTAAGTGACTTGCCCAAGGTCACAAGGCTAGTTTTTTTTGTATTGTGTCTGAGGTCGGATTTGAACTCAGGTCCTCCCTGACTCCAGGGCTGGTGCTCCATTCACTGCGCAACATAACCGCCCCTAAATGGTGTTTTTACTACAAATATAGGCAACTTAGAGAAGCAATGTGGTACATTAATATTGTTGGTAGAAAACTGTCTTAGGATACAATAAGATCTGTATTCAAGTCCTGCCTTGGACAGAACTCTGTGTGACTCTGGGCCCTCAGTCAAGTCTCTGCAAGCACAATCTGCAGTGTAGGTCCCCATCTATATTGATGGTGAGTTTCTTCTTTGGGAGTTCTCTATACCAAGGAAATCACAAGTTTAGTCCATAGTGTTTCAGAACTCAACAGATATAATGTTGAAAGAAATCTATATTTTGTACAATGTGTTTATATCCCTTTTTAGGGATTATTCCCCTGGGAGGGCAAAGGTCTAAAAAAGCAATTGCTCTCATGCTCTCCTGACCTGGGCACTGAATATCAGGTACAACTGAGCCCTATTTTATAGAATGGATCAAACTGTATCGCTCAAAGGTAACAATTGAATCTCTGCTGTGTTACAATTAGCTTATAAGGTAGCAGTAGGTTGTCTCGTCCTCTGATTTGAGAATAGAAAAAGGCTTTTCTCTGCTTGAAGGTGGTTAGTGGACTTAATTAGAATCAAGGAATTTTAAGAACTGCAAGGGATCTCTGATGTCACCTGGCTCAGTGCTTCTCCTTACTACCTACCTGAGGTGTGCATTCCCCACTTTCACATCCCTGGCAGATGGTTGGTCACCCAGCCTCCATTTGCTGATCTTCTGTGATGGTGAATTCACTACCTCCCAAGACAACCCATTTCATTTCTGAACAGTGTTGTGTTAGAATTTGTAGCTTATATTGAGCTACAAATCTGCCTCTCTCCAACATACAGCCATCAACTGGTGCTCATTCTGGCCTCTGGGGTTAAGCAGTTCGATTGCTCTTTCACATGACAACCAAATCTCATGTCTGAAGATGTTTATCACGCGCCTCCCTAAGTTGTGTCTCTACTAGACCTTAACAAATCTCTTATGTACAGAATGACTTGTAATCTTCTCACTATCCTGGTCACTTTCCCACAAATGTGTGCTAGTTTATTTAGGTTTAAAGGGGTGGGTTTAATCCAGCACTTGGGATAGTGCCTGGCACATAGTAGGTGCTTAATAAATGTTTATTGATTGATCGATCACCCCCCTAAATGTGATTCTCCCTGGAGATCAGAGTGACTTCCTAACTGGTTCTGATCCAGAAGGTATAGAAACAAACAAATGGGGAGATTGCCTACATGGATAAACTCTTATTAGCAGCCATCCCTCAGCCAGAAACTAAAAGTGTGAAGCACAAGTGAGATTTTCACTGGTTAGTCCTGTGTGATAATACAGTTTTGGTTTTTCAGGTTACAATTTAGCAGGAGTTCTTAACCTTTCTTGTGTCATAAACCCCATTGGCAATCTGGTGAAACTTATGGATCTCTTCTCAGACTCATGTTTTTAAATGGATAAAATAAATGGAATAACAGGGGAAGTCAAACAGATATAATAAAGTTATACTTTTTTTTAAAGTTCATTGGTCCCAGATAAAGAATTCCTGGGCTAAGGTGCTAATTAATTAAAGACTTGGCATGTTTGTGTTCCTTTAGGCTGTCGGTCTCAGTCGCTAGACCTGGTTTTCCTGTTGGATGCATCAACCACAGTGGGACAAATGAACTTCATGAAGGTCCGGAGCTTTGTAAAAGGGAGCTCCCTCCAATTCAACATCAACCGGGATGTGACCCAGATAGGCTTGGTCGTCTATGGCAGCAGGGTCCAGACCGCATTTGCCTTGGACACCCACCCTACTAGCTCCAGCCTCCTGCAAGCCATCAACCAGACCCCTTATGTGGGTGGGGCAGGCTCCACTGGCAGTGCTCTCTTGCATGTCTATGATGAGGTGATGACGGTTCAGAAGGGAGCCCGGCCTGGTGTGAGCAAAGCAGTGGTCGTGATTACAGAAGGGACTGGAACCGAAGATGCAGTTGTACCTGCTCAGAAGCTTCGAAACAACGGCATCTCTGTCTTGGTCATCGCCGTGGGACCTGTCCTGAAGGAGATGCTACTACGATTTGCAGGCTCTCCTGACTTCCTAATACATGTGGCTTCTTATGAAGACCTAGAGAACTACCAGGACCTATTCACCGAAAGGATATGTGAAGGTGCGCTGCGATTGCTTGTGAAGGGTTTCACTGTTCTAGACCTTGGGTAGCCTGGGGGGAACTGTAGTTCTCCTGTCAGTGACTTGCTTTTTTTCTGTCAAAAGGTGGCATGGGTCATAGATCTGATGGTATAAAGGATCTGAGATTTCAATCAGTACAACCCCCTCATTTCACAGATGAGGAAACTGAGACCCCAAAAGGTTAAATCACATAGTAAGTAGCATCACTGGGACTGAGCCTAGGACATCTCACTCCAAATCTGCAAAGGTTTTTTGTTTTTATAGCTGCAGGTACAAAATATATTTCAAACAACTGAGGAATAGTTACTAGGCATGATGTTAACATGTTAATAATGTAAAGAAAATAAGACCCAGGTTGTCCTCCTGGCTTGTGTGCCACTTACCAGCTTTTTAACTTTGCTCAAGTGACACCTCTCTGGACCCTAAACCTTGTTTCTAAAATGGGAAGATGGACCCAATCAGAGGTTCTTAAATTTTGTTCCATCATGGACTCCTTTGACTCTCCAGTGAAGCCTATTTACTCTTTCCTAGAATAATGTTTTTAAATGCATGAAACAAAATACACAATGTTACAAAGGAAATCAAAGGTAAGTGAAAATAATAAATTTTTAAAGAGTTCACAGGCCCCAGGTTAAGAACCCCTGGGCTGGATAGATGGTCCTGGGATCTCTTTCAAGTCCAACATTCTAAGGATGTTATGTGTACAGAGCCTACTTTAGTGCAGAGATGTGGCATTGTCTATTCTCACTGTCCCAGCCTGTCCCTAGCGTGATAGCACAGAGGGAAATGCAGTGTTTGTGGCCATGTTCTCTCCCATCCTTACGGTTTTCTGCTAGAATGTTTATTCAGTTTGCCTTAGACCTGTCCTAGTCAATCTAAATGAAGACCCCTGGACTTGACTGAGCCTTTCCTAGATCAACAATTTCTCCATTCTAGAAGCCAAGCAACCAGTCAACCTCTGCAAACCCAGTCCATGCATGAATGATGGGATGTGCATTCTTCAGAATGGGAGCTACCGGTGTGAGTGCAGAGGCTGGGAAGGCCCCCACTGTGAAAACAGTAAGTGAGGCATCAACTACTCAGTTCCTTTGGATAGAGGAGAATTGATGGGGGAAAGAAAGACATGGATTTCTCTAGGGCTGATTTTGCCAGGTTCTCCAAGTCTTTGGAGCTATTAGCTCTCCTGAGATCCTCATCTAAGGGGTCATGATAGCTTAATCAATCAAAAATCAATTACTTTTTTAAATTTTGAGTTCCAAATTCTTGACCTCCCTCCTGCCCCTCTCCCACCCACTGAGAAGGCAAGCAATATGATATCAATTATGTATGTGAAATCTTGCAAAAACACATTTCCATGTTAGTCATATTGCAAAAAAAAAAAAAAAAAAAAGACAAAGTGAAAAATCTTTATTTCAATTTGTACTCGGACTTCACCAGTTCTTCCTCTGGAGGTGGATAGCACTGAAAATAACATGAGTCCTTTTTAGTTATCTTGGATCATTGTACTCATCATAGTAGTTAAGCCTTTCACAGTTGATCATTACAATATTGCCACCATAATAGCTTTTTAGTTCACCTCCACGTGGGATCCCCTGCTGCCTTAATTCCAGGTGGTTGTTCATCTTTCAAACTCCTCACAGCTATCAAGTCTTTTTCTTTTTCTTCTTCCCTATTTGCAGACTGGGATTAAACCTGGAGGATAATGAAAACTTGAAACTATTCTGGGAGATTTCCCAATTGAAAAAAAAAATCTATTAAAAACCATACTGAGTCATTTCAGTCATACCCTCACATATGCATCACTTGGTCAAGTTAGAGACAGGAATATATGTTAGGGTCTTTTCTCTGGTACTTTTTGGGATGATGGCCTGGAGAAAGCCTCAAGACATTCTGATTATCATTTTAGGGAGATAAGGGGAATGGGTATCTTTCAATTTACCAGGATAGATCTAAAGACAGAGTCTCTTTTATTTACTTTTATACTCTTGTCCCTTCCCCAGGAATTTTGAGAGGTGATTCCCCCAGACCATATGGCTTGCATCAGTACTCCTCGAACTGGCAACGGTACCAAACACGACATTTGTACCTGGGCAGTTGAATCAGCATTGTACCTTGTGGCAATTCTATGTGACCATCCACTTTCTGCAGGGATGTGCAGAAAAAAACTACCATGTTGCATGATGAAAGTGGGTTCTAACTCAGAGACAGTGCTACTTAGCAACATTACTAGGAGCAGATGAATTCGTTATTGTTATCTTTTTAAAAAGCAACTAACACATCAAAATATAAGCCAATATTTATTTTTACCCAAATGTCAACTTCCCCAAGCATATTTAATCTTTTCTCCATGGATTTACCTAAAAGAACCTTTCCTTTTTAAGGTGCAGCAGCATTGATGGGTCTACTTGTTGATTTCATTTTGTATGGAAGTCAGGAATGCTTATTGGAATACTGACTGCACAGGGAGCTGTCCAGCATGATGTTAGTTATATTTCTCACATGGAATAACTGCAATACGCGAGTCTGAGGACTTTAAATTTTGGCAATTTTTCGTATCAGCATTATGTATCCACATTAAATTTGGAAAACTGACTGAAGGTATGTGGACATAAGGTAAATAATCTGTAACATGTAGCTGTACTTACAGTATTCTTCAGTATGCATTTCACAGTGCTGAGACTTGCCAAATGTAAACTCTAAAGCCATCATAACAGAAATTCTCTACTTGACATCTGGGTTTTTTTGTTGTTGTTTTCTTTTTAACATGGGGAGAAATTTAGGGAGGATAGAGTAGCAGGTTCAGATCAGAGGGAGAATGGAACACTGTTGGGTTACAGTCAGCTGGACATCTATGCAGTTAGGCTATGTCCCCTCAGATAGATTGTACTTGTCAGATAGATTGTACTTGTTAGTTTACTATGGGCCTGATTAAAGTCATAACTGTTTAGACTTCTTGATGATCTTTCTTCTCTCCCCCTTTAGTTGTCATTTTTATTATTTTTAGAGTGGGAGAGGAGCAGAGAAAGCCTTAAAGAAAAAAGTTTGTGAAAATTATCATTTTGCTTTTTAAAAGAGATCAATCAGGTTTTAAAATAAAACATTAAGAAGAAAGCCTAGTCGGCTGGTTCTTTAAAAAGGTTTGATGAAACAAAAGTGGCTGGTTTGGAAAATGTTCAGTTTTTTGGCGAACTTGGCTGGGCCTATGCTCTTACCTGGATTTTGTCCAGTCTGCTTTCTTAGAGGAGGCCTCTGCACAGCAGTACCTCAAATTCAGACCCCCGATAAAGAGCGTACTTAAGGTTTTAAAATATGAATCTACTTTAAAAGCAATAATGAACCTAAAAAAAGAAAGCAGCTATAGCAAAGCCACTACCACATATACTAAAAGCATTAGTGATTTAGTTTGGGAATTGTCTCTGAATCATGTCACTTTCCAGAGATTCTTTTCCTTAAATGCTCTTATCTGTTTGAGGACATAACTGCCATCTTTCCCCTCTATTCCTCTTCTTTGTCTTTTTTTTTTTTTAAAGCAATTGGGGTTAAGCAACTTGCTCAAGGTTACACAGCTAGTCATTATGTGTGGGTGCTCATTTTCTGAGGCCAGAGCTCTTACTCACTGCGCCACCTAGCTGCCCCTCCTCTTCTTTGTCTTATTGCGCTGGTTAAGCAGGCTGAAGGTCTTCACTATGTAACTTGGTGTTGGAGTTTTAAAAGAGAAACAGATCTGATAGAGTATGTGGTGCTGAAAACATATGTATATTTTGGTTTTTCTTCATGATTGTTAGTTACTGCACTATGGTATAAAGAACACTGGCTTTGGAGTCAGGGGTCTTGGGTCAAATCATGGCTCTGCTACCTCATCTTTCTGTAATATTAGGCCTGTTTCTTTTCTTTTTTTTTTCTGGAGGGGGGAAGGCAGGGCAATTGGGGTTGTGACTTGCCTAAGGTTACACAGCTAGTAACTGTTAAGTGTCTGAGGCCAGATTTGAACTTGGGTCCTCCTGACTCCAGGGCTGGTGCTCTATTCACTGCACACTTAGCTGGCCTGGGGCCTGTTTTTTCATCTATAAATTGAGCAGGTTAGATTAGGTTAGGTGTTCTTAACTTTTTTCTTAAGTTTTGTTTGTGTCATGGATCCCCTCTGGCATTCTAGTGATGTTTATGGATTCCTCAGTATAATGTTTTTAAATAATTGAAGGAAATGCTAAAATTTAGTTAAGAAGTTTGCAAAAAGGGTAGATGAAATTCTCTTCTATTTAAATTCATGGACTCCATGCACTCTACCCACAGATCACTTGGAGGATCCATGGGTCCATCAAGACTTAACTCTAATAGAAAGACCTGGACTAGACAATAAGATTACTTTCAATTGCTCTTTACTCTAAATCTTTGGTCCTACAGATTGTATTCAGCAGAAAACAATGGTATCACTACTAGAAAATCTCATTGTTGACAGAAGACTGATCTGAAAGACTGGGCTTCTAACATGGAAAATAACATGCCAGTTATCAGTGACAGGCTGTGGGCAGAGTTTCTGTAATGTTTTATGAGGTACTGTTTTGTTTGCCAAAAGAAATGATAACCCTCTTCCTAAATTTCAATTAACATGATTTTCTCTACAAGACTGCTTTGACCACGGCACCTCATAAAATAATCAGCTTTGGGCACAGCGGGATCATGTTCTTCAGTGATGAAGAAAGCTGTTCACACAGTTAAAAATCATAGGTTTTTAAAAAATACCAAATAATCAGTGCAAAGCTAAAACAAATATATGTGAAGTGATCCCATATGTGAAATGACTGACGTCATTCTAATTTTTACAATTATTTTTCCAAGGACCTTCAATGTGATGGAATTCACCCTGACCAGTTCCTAAGTTTCAGTTTATTGAGAATGTAATTATGAGGAGATTATAGTTAGCAAGTTTTGCTTTTTTGAAGGGAGAAAAAGTACTCACCTCAAAAACTTTGCTAGCAGACACTATTTATTGAATAGCTTAATCATAAAAAAATTAGATGACTTTTTAAATAAGTTGTAATCTACTAGGATGTATGCTCAGTTTAGTAGTAATTTGTTTCATTTAAAGGACAGCAATTATTTCTGAGTATACTAAAAATTTGATTGTGGGCAGGCATGAATCCCTGCTCAGCCCAGATCACCCATAAAACATGAAAAAAATCAAAATATTCTTAATATTTTATTTTTTAAAAAATATCTAAAACATCAAGAACAAGTTTATGACAAAGGAAATAAATGCCCTGTGATTAGAAACACAATGAGAATTACAAAGATGTTTGTTTCAGGGTGGGGGGAAGGAAAGTTGAGGTGAAGATGAAATGTCAGAAAACCTTTTAAGTAACAACAAATATACACCGTATGTTTATTTTTCTATCAAAGAAAAAAAGACAGGGTCACCAAGTGGAATGTCATCATCTGTTAGTTGGGATTTGTTTGTTTTTTTAGGTGGGGTAGGTAAAAATAATGTCCTACCCCATTCAACAAATTCCACAGGATTTTTCTTTGAGGCACTGCCTACACCAAGGGAGAAAAAAAGGATATTTTTACCACCCTTAGTTTGAGACAGTTAATCCATAGATTAGAACTAACCTGATAAGGAAAAAAGGAAATTTTTATCTGTTCATTGAAATTAGTAAATGAAATATCTTTCAACCAGTTCTGAGGCATTAAGACATGAATAAAAAGAATGTTTTTGGATCTATGGAAATACTTTTCATGACCAAAATATGCATATGAAGCTACATCCTCTCAAAAATGGCTTTTGTATACAGGCTTTAAGGTGAGGATCTCACTGTTACTTATAAAATGTATTAGTGCCCAGTATAATCATATTCTCATGTTAAATAAACATTCTTGTCCTTTCTACCAGTGAATGAGGGCCTTTTACTAATAACTTACCTCAAGTAGAGCCACAGTCTTTTTCTCTCCTCTGAAAGGGTAGTACCCTTTCACAAGGGGATTTTTTTGTTCTAAAGCAACCTAGGCTATTTTAACATGGATGGAATCACAAACCTAAAAGCCTGAAACTGAGAGTTTGAATTCTCTATCGCATAACTGCTTTGGGTCTGAATCTCTAACCCTGGAGCCCAGCTACCTCAAAGCAGGTGCCATTTAACTGTAATTTTTGCCCAGTATTGAATAGAGATGATGATGATTTTAAGTCATCTTGGTTACTTAAGCCAAATCAAGTGGGAGGACCATTCAGGTACCTGGATTTTTTATATATTTCTTCCCCTCCCCCCCAAAAAACACACAAAAAAATCTGTTATGGAACTATGAACTAAATTTCAATAATGCAATTGATAAATTTGTATGTAGAAATACACAAACCATCCCTAAGAACAATAGCATTCCTGGTTAAAACAGTGGGTTAGGAATACTATGAAAGTGTCCTTTCCTTTTGGGTTATTCCCTTGATGATGAAAAGGGACATTAGAGTCCTTTCTTCCTCTCTCCCCACTACCTTGGGGAGGTGCAGGAGTCCTTAGCCAAAGACCTCTAGGTTCACAGTTGTCTCAATCCTTTCTTTTCCTTCTGAACAGACTCCAAGCCCAGTGTTCTCTGCTTTTATGTCAGACCTTAACTTGGGAAGATTGTCATTCAAGGTCCATATCAATCATGTCAGTTTTTATTGGAAGATAGTTTTCTAACTTGCTCCTTTCTTCTCCCATTCCTGGAACACACAAATACCCCCCACAAAATAATTTTTTTGGTAGTAGAATTTTTGTTTCACAGGTCAAAGTGGTGCTTTCAGTCATCTTTAACTTTTCCCTGAAACAAAGCTGCATCATCTTATTGCCAGTAATTCTGCCAGGGAGAAATGAGTCATGAGGAATACCAAAGTCTCAAACTATTTAAATTTGTGGATCACCCAGAAGAGCAATGGGAGAGATAAGAGTGAGTGGTCTGTTGCAGAAGAAACAGTGTCAAAGAGACTATCCAAAAAAGTGTACGAACTTAAAAGGATGTGAGCTGGCTGAGTAGAGAGAAAAGGTATACCTAGCAGACAGCCTATGCCACTGATATTCACATCATGTCAAGAGACCTAAAGGAAGCCTCCCAGCATGTTGGATGAACATTTATGGGAGGACATGTACAAAAGGCCCACAAAGAGAAGGCAGCAAAGGGTCACAATCTGTACTGTCAATATGAGTATAAAGACACAGGTGAGATCCAAGAAATGGAATTTTAAGCATCAAAAATACTTGGACATTCCATTAAAGTATCTGTATCCCTCGTTCTAGGTGAGGGCTAAGTTTGAAGTAGACTGCCTTAAGCTAGAATGCTGGCATTAGGACTACATTTTCACATTATGTTGATATCACTATTAGTACAACAGAAAAGGATATGGTGTTAGAAATTTGTTTCTTGGGCTTGTTACTTTACTAAGATCAGTTTAAAGATATTGTTTCTCTGATAGATGCTTTGGGATAGATTCCCCCAAAACCTCCTGTACAGTGGTGGAACAGAAAAAAGGACTAGATTTTGTTCTGGTTTCCTTTATCCCAAAGAAGTACTGGGCAGCCCTAGGCAAGCTATATTTCTTTACAAAGCAGAGAATAATGCAGTAAATTTCCTATCCATCCATTTTAGCCTACAGGGAAAACCAAATAATATTACTCCAGGAGAAAAGCAGTTGGCAGTGAAAATTTAAATCTTGAAAGAGGCGTTTGATCCCTGTGATCTGTTTAACCAATAAATGTAGCAGGAGTTTTCAGATGTTCTCAGATACTTAGTTTTCAGATCCCTTTCCTAAAGTTTACAGCTCTCCAAGCTGCTGCTGAATTGACCAGATAAATTCACCATAGAAATTTATGTTCCTTTTGGCTTATTAATTTAAGCCCCACCATGCCTGGTACTCAAGCCAATGAGTAAAGTAAATAAAAGGGAGTGAAGGGCCCTTTCAGGTTTGACTCTCCCTAACAAGCCAGGAGCACAGAATAACTGTGGACTTAGAACAATGATCTCTACCCAGAAAATAAGTTTCCTTCCTGCTGCCCTGCAAGGTCAGTCACCATCAGCTGTCCTCCTTCTGGGTGAAGCCACAGGATTTGGGAAAGAGAAGCATCATGAACAATGGATTATACCTACTAATGCTAGACATTGACAACCACAAATCCTTCTTACCATAGCTTTCCTTAAGACTGTTCCCTTGCCTGTTACCATGACAGAGAGGGGTCTATTTTTTAAAGCTGTAGCAGAGTTGACTGGAGAAGAGTCTGCAGCAGGAGCTGGATTGGGTACTTTGGCCTGAAATTACAAAATGAAAGCCACGTCTGGGTTAAATAATGCTCTTCAACTCCTTGCTGGCTCAGAGCAGCAACAATCTACAGGGCACGTACTTTGGGAGTCGTATTTTCCAAGTGGGTGGTGTCCACGGCTGTGCCTAGGGTCACAGGCCCTGCCTCTGCCTTCCTCAGGTTTTCTTTCACTTCCATGATGCTCAGTTCCAGGTCCACACGTCTGTTTTCCTTTTCCCTGCACTCTTCCTCCAGTTCCTTTAACCTCTGCTCCAGACAGGCCAGGGCACACTTATCTGCAAAGGAGAAGGCCAAAGAGAATGAAACTTGGGGTTATGTTTCCATCAGAAGTACTATACTGTACCTGGCTGCACAGGTAAGAAAAATGGGACCCTATTTGGCAAGCAAGCAGTTCAACAAATGCATTTTAAGTGCTTACTCTGCCCTAGGCCACAGAGATACAAAGACAAAATGAACAGTCACTTTTTTTTGTACTTACCCAAATGTCAAGTTCTATCCCCCATCAGTTATCATGATAAAGTGGGAAGGCTTAGGCTCAAATTCTTTACTATGTGACTTTGGGCAAGTTGCAGTGGATAAAATATGGAGCCTAGAGTCATGAAGAGTTCAAATCCAGCCTCAGATATTTGCTAGCTGTGTGACCCTGGGCAAGTCATTTAACTTCTCTTTGCCAGGTACATAGTAAGCACTATATAATGGTAGCTGCTATTATTACTTATCCTCCTTGGGTCTCATTTGTAAAATGGGGGTGGTGGTAAACTAATTAGAGGTGTCATACCTAGGCTTTCAAAATCTCAGGGTATCCCTTTTTCTCATTTCTATTCAATTTTGACACTCCTAGACTAGATGACCTATAAGTTATCTTTTTAAAATTTTTTTGAATTTGTTTACTTTTAGTTTACAGCATTCAGTTCCACAATCCCTTGAGTTCCAAATTTTTCCCCCTGCCATGGCAGCATGCAATCCAGTATAGGTTCTACAAATTCTTTCACATTCAACATAAGTCAAGTTGTAAAGAAGGATTATAACTAATGGAATGAACAACAAGAAGGAAGGAACAAGACCAAAAGGAGAGTAAGTAGTTGGCTTCAATTTGCGCTATGAATTTTTTAGAAAAATCCAATCTATGCTTTTGTTGATATAGCAATGTGATACAGGGAAATTCCCTACCAAAACAGACCATTATTTTTTGCTCTTTCACTTGAGTCAGAAGGTTGCCTGGAGCTTTAAGTGACTTACTTATCCAGGGGTCCCAGAACCAGTATGAGTCAGAGGCCTTTTCTTTATCCACAATGCCACAGAGAGATACAAAGAATAAGAGACCAATGCTAGTAAATGTTTAATAACTAGTTCCTATGGAGGGAAAAAACCATGTGGGCTGACAGGAGGCACTATTTGCTCTGAGTTGCAAAGCTCACTTATAAGATGGTGCTTTGCAGTTGAGATAGTTTGATGTGCTTAATGTTACTGTTCATATTCTCTATTTCCAAACCGCAGGGAAATAGTAGCAAGCCCTTATATAATTAATCTGTTCAGGCTCCCTAGTAGAAGCATGCTACTCTGTACCCCTTATCTTTCACTTCTGAAGGGGGAGAGGTCAGGACTTGCAAATGTTGGATTACCCACAAATCCTTAAAAAAAAAAACCCCACCAAACCTCAGCTCTGAAGCTCTTGTTCCACCTATAGCAACCCCATGGCTGTCTCTGTTCTCTTCAGTGCCTTTCATCTTATAAAGGAAGGTTTGAATTGCAAGCTCTAGGGTTCTCCATAGAGGAGGGTCAGTGGGGGCATGAATCACGGAAAATTTCTATCTTCTATCTTCCTTCTGGCAGTTCCTCAAGTCTTTTGTGTCATAGACTCCTTGGGCAAGTTGGATGGATCCTATGCTTTCCCCCTCCCCCCTTCTTAGAATAATGTTTGTTGTCTACATTGACAATTGAAGAAAATGCTAAATATCAACTAGGGATTAGTGAAAATAAAGACGTAATTTTTTTCCCCACCCAAGGTTCACAAATCCCCTGAAAACTATCTGCATTAGCGATCTGTGGACCCCAGGCTAATCACCTCTGATTTTGAAGAAAGGGCCATATATCTTTTAGTGATTTTGGAGGATAACTTTGCTTCCTAGCCCATTTTCTTCCCCTGGAATAGACTCATCTGGACAGCAGGTACTTTGTGGCAGAGATGTGAATTTCTGACTGTTAAAGGTCACTCCTCTATAGGCAGATCATGAAACTGCTGTCTTTGGGTTATTAAATTCCTGTCACTACCAGCTCTGTCTCTACTTGGGAATAACATTTGTAAAAGCACTTTGCAAACCTTCGAGTGCTTTATTCTTGTCAACATGATTGGCTATGTTGAGCAAGTACCTTCTAGCCATAATAAGACTCTTTTCTCTCCCAAGCTTTACGAATTAATAAAAATAACTTCAACACTACTGGGGATATGCCCAAGGAGGTTAAAGTCAGAAAGGTTCCATATATACTAAAGCAGCATATTTTGTGATAGCAAAACTGAAAATAATCCATTAGGGGACGTGGCTGAACAAATTGTGACTGTAAAGGAATACTGTTACTGTGCAGTAAGAAAAACATGAGAGCGATACGGCATAAACAGTGAGCCAGCCTCAGGGTCAAGGGTCAAGTCCTATCACTAAAAATGCTGGCTGTGTGACTTTGTGCTTAGAAGTCACTAAGTTTCATTGTAGAAGAAATTCTTCACTGGAAGCTCACTACAGTCATAAGGTCACAGGTTAAAGAACCATGGTAAGACTTGTATGAACTGATGCCCATACCAGAAAGCAGAGAAGAATATACACAACTACACTTAGGAAAAAAAACACTAAAAGGAAATCAGACTCAGACTAGTTTTAGGGATCAATCCTAAATAGAAAATACATACATCTATGCACACACACACTCACACATACCTCTTTCCTTTTGGCAGAAGTAAAGGAATTAAGGAGACAAGATATTGACTGACATAGTCACCATGTAAGTTGTTTCTGCTGAACAAATTTTTCTTACAAGGAATGTAAGAAATGCTGTATGTAGGTTTTTGGGGGGAGGGGAGTGCTCTACCTAAAAAATGACTAATGTAAAAATCAAAACGTATCCAAAAATTGTATTTTTAAAAAAACTGAAGAGAAGAAGGTCTAGAAGCAAAGGTTGGAGAGTTACTTGTTGGGCATGCTATAATGGTAGTTCTTTTCATGTATGGGTTGAACTTAATAGCTGCTAAGGTCCCTTCCATTCTCTCAAAGTTTTTGACTTTCTAATCCAAAGAAACTCACTACTTTTAGGGGATTCCCAGGTCAAGGACATATGGGAAGATAGTAGATTAAGGATTAACAGACATGTCACTCAAGGGTCTGTCTTCTGTCTCTGATGTAGGAACCAGATTCATTTGACCTGGCAGAAAGAATTTTCTGCCAGGTCAAATGAATCTGATTTCTATGGTTAGGATAAAGAGCTAAAATAAAGATTGCTCAGTTCTTTACCTTTGGGGAGAAGATAGAGAGCTAAAAGCCATGACTTTGACTGAGATTCCATGAGATATACATACTATCCCATGCCTCTAGCCAGTGCCACACCTGTACATTTCATCATGGTGTCTTTCAATTCCCGCCTCTCTCTCCGAAGCTGTGCAAGGTGACTCCGGATTTCATCCTTCTCCTTCTCAAGCCTTTTCTTTTCCTCTGTGTACCGCTTCACTTCGGCCTCAGTCCTATTCTTGCCAAGTTTAATTTCTACAGGTGCTATAATAAAAGGGAGGACACAGTATCACCAGCAAATTTCAACCTTCCTCAAGAGACCATAGCTAAAGAAACAAAGTTAGAAACTACTCCCACAGTTGAGATACTGATGGGACAGAGAATAGAGAGGTAGTCAGGGACAGAATTTTAGTGAGTATCTGGGGACAGGGGAAAGAAGTAGAACTCTTGAAGAAAAGTGAGAAGGAAAAACCGGAAAGCTTAGGTAGGAGGTAAATCAAAATAGTGAGGTGTTAGAACAGCCAAGAGAGAAGAAAAGCCAATGGATTTGGTAACTGGGAGGTCATTGAGAATACAGCCTGATTGTTTAATCATAGAGCTGGAAAGTACATGGCACATAGCTAAGAAACCCACCTGCAACAATTCCCTTGGATTTCTCAGTTTTCTCTTTAGGGGTAGCCACTGGCTGCAGATGAACCCCTGTTGCTGCAGTGAATGCAAAGTCAGGGATACTCTGAGGGAAAGAGATTTTCTGTTGTTGGGTTTGAATTTTGACACCAGCGCCTCTTGGTGACAGCTCTTCTGATTCAGTCTTCTCTGGCTGTTTCTGTGTTTAGAGAAAGTAATGGTAACTGAGACAATGGGTGGGAATAGGAAAAGAGGAAAAACAAGGTAGCTTATTTGCATGTGGAGTGAGCCAGTACCTGCTCTTGCGCTATTTCCAAAGACTTTGTGCAGAATTCTGTTTCTCTGTCTCCTGAAGAGATTTCAGTGGGGTCTTCTAATTCTGCCTTAAAAATTGCTTTTTCCAAAAGTGGAGAGGAAGGAGGGGAAGGCTGAACTTTGACATGATTGGGGCCAGGTGGGAATGACATAAGGGGTGTGAGGTCCAAGTACACTCGATCTAATTCTTCTAATGTGGTTGCTTTCAGAGGGGTGGCTTCTTGTATTTGTTCTACCTGTGAAGGAAAGAGACAATAAAGCAGACACTTGAAAAGTTCCATAGGAACTTTTGCCACCTTCTCCTTGGAACACTATAGTTTTAATGTGTATCTAATAAGCTTCTGATTGAATAAAATATTCTGAACTACATGATCCTGCCAACCCACATCTGAAGTTTAAAGGATTGCCAGTGGGGACAGAAATGCAGCCACCAGGGATCATCTTTGCTCAGGAACTTTAAGACTTCAGGAGAATGATAAATGTATTTTCTTTATAATATGATTAGAAATCTCTGCTGTACTGTAATCCTGGGTTTTTCAAAACTGCAGGAAAACATCTCTCCCTCCTAGCTTTAGTGAGATTGGAGATCTCTACCTCCACTTCTGCATTCAGAAGACATGGGAATACTCCTTTAGGCCAATCCTCTAAGATCCAACCTCATTTTCATTGCTGACTTGGGTCCTGAAAGGGCAAAGCTACTGATTTTTCTTTTTTTTTTTTTTAAAGCAATTGGGGTTAAGTAACTTGCTCAAGGTTACACGGCTAGTCATTATTTATGCGTGGGTGCTCATTTTCTGAGGCCGGATCTGATCTCGGGTCATCCCAACTCCGAGGCCAGAGCTCTTACTCACTGCGCCACCTAGCCACCCCTTTAGGGCAATTGGGGTTAAGTAACTTGCCCAAGGTTACACGGCTAGGTTTTTGTTTGTATGGATTAAGTGTCGGAGGCCGGCTCCGAACTCAGGTCCTTCTGATTCCAGGGCCGGCGCTCTATTCACTGTGCCACCTAGCCGCCCCAGCTACTGATTTTTCAAGAGGAAAGCTTTCAGTGTCCAAGAACTAAGATCCAATGAATAAACTCTGGGTGTTTAAATGTTATTACTGCCTGTAATCCAAACACATTTCACACCCAGCACTATACAGTTGGCTAACCAGTTTGACTACACACTGGCAACCTATAAAAGATCCTTTGATATCCAAACATCTCTATTCCCGATTTCATAAGTGGTCCTGCAATACTATTCTCTCACCATACAGGAAATTTCTGGCACTACTTCTGTTATTCTATTCATCCTCTTTCAGACTGACTGCTAAGGGTGCCTAAGATAATATAGCCCTATGGCCAACGTATTCTGTAGAAATATTTCCCAAATCCCTAGCTTGTGAATGTGAGTCACTCACCTCTACAGGACATAGAAAGTAGTGCAATAAAATATGTCAGAAGCTAATACTCATACCTTTATCAGTATAACATTTTGAGCATGTATACCAGTATTTGTATATATAGAAGGGGAAACAGTTACCTGTCCCTGCCCCAGAGTATAGGACTTGTCCTCTGAGGAGTTCCTGCCACAGTCATGAGGTAATTGGAGAGACGGGGTGAAAGGTGAAGAAGGGTGGGCTGGATTTTGTTGGAGATAAGCTCCATGACTGATCTACAGAGTGTTCCTACAGTCTGGACACATAGGAAATCTCATTAACTACACATATTTTCAAGAAATGAAATGAATGGCATTTTCAACATCATTTTATTTAATTAGCATAAATGAGATTTTGTAGGAAGACAAAGGAATTCTCATTAATTCAATTAATCTCATTAATATGGAAAATAGTCCCAATAACTAATGAAAGCTTTTATTCCATATGAAATTGTGATGGCTAAAATTTATGCTAATTAAATAAAATGTTGCTGAAAATGTCATTCATTTCATTTCTTGAAAACATGCATAGTTAATGAGATTTCCTGTGTGTCCAGACTTTAGGAATACACTGTATATGCTGAGAGCTTGCTTCAACTTCTTTACCTATTCTGCATGCATATGAAAGTACTCATAAAGTGAACAGAGTTTTAAAAAATCTGGCTCAATTATGGTATTTGCATACTATTAAGATCACTTCTTTTGGCACACCTGTCAAGAGCAAAAACTTACTAATGTTGGCTCATTTGCATCCAGAATGACTTCATCATAAGGCTCTTCTTGCTGTTGACCTTTGGGCAGGTTATCAATATAAGCGTTAGGCTCTGAATACTTTCTCTGCATCAAACTGGAAGATAGAAACATGAGACAGTAGGGGAGAAGGGAGCAAGACAGCCATCTCTTTGCTCAAAGGGATTATGGGAATGTGAACATTGGAAATATGCAGATTCTCTTCAATAGGGATAGATACAATCTAATGAGAGCTTACTCAGCCTGCTTTCCTCTTTCTGAATTGACAGCGATTATGAGGAACTATACATAAGCCTCTTTATTGGAAACTGGGATCTCAGTCTGGGGCCTCTTACTTTGTGCATGCTGATAGGAACAGAGAGCCCAGTCCCTCTAGGATTCTCCACAATAGTGGGCTCAAGGGACTGAGCAGGAAAGTGGTTTGTTTGGTTTTGGGTTTGGTTTTTTTGCTTACATCATTTGTTTCATGGTGGGTAGAGAGGTCCCAGTGAGAGACTTTTAATATCAGTGCTGGAAGGTACTATCTCTGCAACTTCAAATATTAAAGAGTTGCCTGGAAGACTGAGAGATCAGTTGATTTGTCCACACTCACAAAGCCAGTGTGGGTTAGAGGTGGGATATGAATCCAAGTCTTCCTGACTGAAATTAGCTTTCTGCATGTACTAAGTCATACTAAATCACTTTATTTTTTTTGGAGAGGGGAGGGCAGGACAATTGGGGTTACGTGTCCGAGGCTACATTTGAACTCAGGTCCTCCTGACTCCAGGGCTGGTGTTTTATTCGATGCACTACCTAGCCACCCTGGAAGACTGGCAGCCCAACTTCTAGGTTTCTTTTTTTTTTCCTAAATCACTTTCAATGGAAAGTAACGTTACCTGCTTCAAAAGTAACTTATGGTCCTGCTCCAAGTTCCATGACAACTGAAAGACAGACTGGAGCTCATTCTGATGTTCCCTCTCCTGCATACACAATCCTACCTGAGACAGGAAGAAGGAAGCTTTCCCCCAGAACTTACAAGAAAGAGGTCTTTGCTGCACTCACAATGCAGGAAACTCGATCTGCATCCACATAATCATAGGTGAATTCTTCTGGGTCTGTCTTGGACCCAGACTCAGACAAAAGGAGGCCCAGCCAATGGCCCATTTCCTCAGATGATTTGGCCTAAGAAGGAAGAAAACAAATCTGGCCAATCAAGGCAGCATTGCATACATTCCAAAAGGCCTTTTCCCAACCAATGTAACACATTTATTCACCAGGAAAGGGTCAGCACCTGTGCATTTGAAAAGGAACACTATTCCCCCAAGCTCACCTTAACAAACAAATCCTTGCCCAGATGCAAAAATAACATTCAGAGTGCACTGATTGGGAAACTTTGCCTTTTGGTTTCCTCTCTTCATAAATATGTATGTGGCACAACATAAAGGAACATATGGCAACATCACCCATTTCATTTATTATATAGCTCCAGAGTCAGGAAAGAATCTCTTGAAAATTCATGAACTTTAGGTTTACATGACTGGAAACTCTATGATGGCAGGTATAAAGTAAGTTCTGCCCAGCATAGTGCTTTATACTCAAAAGGTGCTGAATACTGTGTTGTATTGTTAAGGGTGTAGAAATATTAGCTGAAGACTCCCAAACACATATAAATCTGAACCTAGACTTCAGGTAGTACAATAGCTTTGAAATTTTAATACCTTTTAATGTACAGATAGCCCTGATGCAATAAAAGCAGAATGTCTGACTTAAAGCAAATATTTACCATTGACAATCCATGTGTAAACAAATCTAAATTCATGGTTTTGCTCATGCCTATCTTATTTGACAATACATTGTAACCACACACTCATATCCACATTCTGTTAAAACGTGTTACGTTCTTTAGTGTATTAATAACAATCACTTGTGTATATAGCATCTTAAGGTATACAAAAGACTTAAATCAAAACAACCATGAGGGTAGGCTATAAAGGACATTTACATAGCACCTTAAGTTTTATAAAGTATTTTAAATACTTTTAATTTTAATCGATAGGAAATAGAATTATCTACATTTTACGGATTAAGAAACTGAGGCAAAGAAATGTTTCATGGACCTCACACAGTATGTACAGGATCTACAACTCAGACTTTGGTCTTCTGATTCCCAAACTAGTACTTTGCTATATACAGTGAAAATCCTTCCAGAAACCATTATTATTCCTTTTAGGGAAAGGGGCAGAACAGTTACCATGTAAACTCTGGCATGACATGGGAGATTAGCAAACCCTGACAATGTGGGTTTTTAAAAAAGAACAAATAGGAAAGCACCCCTGCCCCGCCCTCTCCCCCCCAATTAAGATATAAATTTCCCAGATATCTTTCTAATACAGAACAAGTAAATTAGAGCTATAATGCCACACAATAGGAGGGGTAGTCAGAAAATTAAGAAATCAAGATTCTGTTTGAGCTTGTGCCTTTAAGGGGATTCATGTTATCTTAAAAGGAAAGAAAAGTATGCAACAAAAGATACCCAGAATTCATCCAATATGGCCTTTTCATATGTATAGAATCCTAAAGCAATTGTAAGGAGGCTCTCCTCCCACTAGAGGGCAATGCTAGAGCATAATTTTAACAAGAACACCTTTAGGGTTAGGTAGATTTGGGCCTAAAAGCCCATAAATTATACAGGTACACAGAGTTACACCCACCTAACCGCAATTATTGAGTCAGGTTAGGCCAAAACAATATTAGACAATAGTTAATTTGAAACAAAGCTAGAATTGCTAAATATGTAAAATCATTACAGCAAGATTATGATATAGTAAAATTATTGCAAGATGGGACAATACTATGCTAGGGAGGGTTGTGTGTGTGTGTGTGTGTGTGTGTGTGTGTGTGTGTGTGTGTGTGTGTGTGTGTGTGTGTGTGTGTGTGTGTGTTACACTCAGATTTTAAGGACCCATTTTATCTGGATGCCTCTATATAATCAATCAACAAAGAAATGCCTCTATGTGTCAGGCTATTAAGCACTGGGAATACAAAAACAAGAAAAATAGTCCTGCCTTCAAGGAGTTTACAACTCTAAGAAGGGAGACAACACGTGCATAATATATAAGGATATATACCAAATAAATGCAATGTAGTTATGGAAGGATTGGGAAAGGCTGGGGCAACTGGGAAAGGCTTCTTACGGAAAGCAGCAATTGAAGGGAGCCTTGAAGGAAAAGCCTCCCCACATCTTAGATACATCTTCACAAGTTGCTGAAGCCAAAAAAAATTCACTCAGTGTCCAACCTTCTAGAGATCTCATCTAGTGATGTGCTTCTCTCACCTTGCCTAAGCAATCCATCAACAAGCATTTATTAAATATCTAGGGACAGAAAAGAAACAGTACCTGCCCTCAAAAAGCTTATATTCTCTGTGCTGACAATAGACTCACAGATTACTCCAGGTGGCACCTGCCAAAGCTGGCACTCCACTGTTGACTTGCCCTTTGGTATTTCATGGTTACCCTTGTGGAGCCAGCTGGTGATACACCAGTTAGACTTCTGGGCCTGAAGTCAGGAAGAGCTGAATTCTAATCCAGCCTCAGACACTTCCTAGCTGTGTGATCCTTGGCAAGGTACTTAGTTCCTTCCCTTAACTGTAGCACCTACCTTGTAGAGTTGTTTTAAGGATTGAATGAGATAATAGTTGTAAAAAGTGCTTAGCACAATGTCTGGCACATAGTAGGTGCTATTTAAATGTTTATTCCCTTCCCCCTGGGATCATAAGGCATCATAGTGAGATTTTAATGAGAAATAGATGGACAGATACACATATACATATTTATATCCAGCATGAATATACGGCAGCACTAGTATGTTCCTTTTAAATCTTAGCCTAATAGTAGCATTAAATTGTGTCCTATTTTTATACTTGTACTTCCTACACAATGGCAGTGATAGAAGGATGAGGTTTTTATTCAGCAAGTTGTATATGTACTCCTTAAACCCAGTTATCTCTCAGATCAGCTCCAGTCACATCATTTTTTATTTTACAGACACAGAAGCCTCCATCTGGTGCTGTCTAAACTAAATAAACCCCCCTTTTGGAATCTCTAGAAGCCTTTTTAGCAGCTCTGGGAGCTATAAATAACTTTTCCACCATAAATGCAGGAAGTTGTTCTCATTGTCCTCCTACTTTACCATAACTGCTCTGAGGTCAGAAAGGGAGGGATGAAAATTAAAAAAAAAAAAAAAACAATCTCAGACAAATGTTAAGTAAAAATAATGCCAGGCTATATTTAATTGCCCTTTGCAAACTTACAGTGCTGTTCTGGATTTCCAGTTAACTCCTGCTACCTCTAAATACAAGCCAGCTCTGAGCCCCTGCCAACCAGGAACCATGTCATGTTTTGGAAGAAGCTAAAAAGAAGGAGCCTCAATTCCTTCACTCCCTAGCTCTGTGAGTCTGGGCACTCACATGGCTTCTCACAGGCTCAGCTTCCTCAATTATAAAATGGGGATAATCCTATCTGTATCACCTGCCTCAAAGGGCTTTTGTAAAAGAACAAATGAAGTCCTGCATGTGAAAAGTGCTGTATATACACTGTGAACTACTGTTTTCATTGAGCACACACAGATTACCTCAAGCATGGCTATCTCCTCTCCATTGTTGAGAATCCGAAAGGAGTAGAGGTGATCAGGACTGGGATTTGGGATAACTTCACATCCCACCAGGCTGAGGGGCTGCTGTGCCGATTTAGTGCGGTTCCTGTCCTGGTAGATGTGCAGGTGACTATCCTTCACGCAGCACCATCGGGATTTCCACTGGCTGTTGACCAGGACATTCAGGTAACCTGCCAGGAAATGACTGTCTGTAATAGGGGCAGAGCCACTCACATCCAAGCAAGGAACCTCGTTTACATACAGTACCGTGTGTGTGTGTGTGTGTGTGTGTGTGTGTGTGTGTGTGTGTGTGTGTGTGTGTGTGTGTGTTTGGATTTGAAGGAATGGGAATGTGATTACATTTACGTATTACTTTTATAGGCATACAGCACAGCATGGCTGGAAGGAGTACTGAATTTGGAATCAGAGAACGTGGGTTCAAGAATGAACCGACAGCTAGTATTTTTCAGGTCATATTAGGTCATAAAATTTAGATCTTGAAAGGGTCTTAGAGATAATTTCTGACCAACTCTCTTTATAAAGGAAGAACCCAGAGGCCCAGAGAGATTAAGACTTGCCTACATCACATAGATAGTAAGCAGCAAAGATGAAATTTGAACTTTAGTCTTCTGCATCCGGATACTGGATTTTCTGGTCCTCGAGTTTTCTTATCTCTAAAATGATGGTGTCATACTGGATAAATTATTTCTAAGGCCCCTTTTGTTTTAAATCTGTGATCTGTGAGTGGGAAGTATATTGTGCCCAAGACTAGACAATATTGAAGAATAACACAAAATACAAATTGACTGAGCCATAAGGAAATAACCCAGTCAGGGCTGTTCACTTCCAAAAGCAGTAGGTTGGTAGAAAATCCTCTGCCTAATGGAGCGATGGCCTCTACTCCCTGCTCTAAATCCCCCTTCCCATGGTTTTGATAAGATCATCAATTTCTTTTGATAACAGTCTGTGTGAAGCCCCTTAACCTCTTAGCTGCCAGCACAGGAAGCTCTTTAAGTATGTCCCACTCTCTCTCTCACCATGTCCACACACAGATGTGCTTTTCTTATCAGGCAAATCGCTTCACTGTCCCACAAACACACCTTGATCATTCTGGTCCTATGTGCCTTGTGCTCATAATGCTGTTTCTTTCAGGAATACCCTCTTCTTCTTCATCTATCCAGAGTCTCTCTATCCTTCAAATCTCAACTCAATTGCCACCTCCTTCATGAAGTCTTACAATCGCTCCAGCTCTCAATCAGCATCGACACTTCCAACTCACCTAGCTCAGCACTTAATCAGATATACTGTTTTCTTTGTCTTCTCTGCTTATATTGTGTCCTCAACCAAACCATAAGCTGAGCTTCTTGAGGTAATAGCTGTCTCATCTTCCCATATCCCCAGTATTCTCTAGTCTTGTCCCAGGGAACTGTAGGTGTTCATTATCTAATTAACAAAATTCTTAAAGTCATTTTGCACATAATATACCTTGGCTAGAGCCAGGGTCCTAAGCCTAGCAATTCTGTTCATCCCCTTCCTGGGCCAAGATGAAACATGAAACACATCTCCATGCTTCCTGCCCAAAGTGGAAGCTAGTTGAGTTCATGATACTAGTTCTAACTAGAAACTGGATTGGAAACAGAGGGAAATTAGTGGGAGGATGGGATGGGTTTGCTTTGCAAACTTTAAAGCACTCACTGTATAAATGCAAGACATGATTATTATTAACTTACGCCAGTCTATTCTAGGGATTAGCCAAGCCCTGGGAAGGATAGCTACTTTGTTCTCCCTAGGCCTTTCCATCTCCTCCGGGAATGGAAGGACTTTTCATTGCTGAGTGTACTTCCAGAAATAACACTGCTACAACACCCAGAAACAATGACTCATTGGCATTATTCTCATGTAGCACCAAACCATGCCCTCTGGAGGCTGTACCCTGGGATAATGCAATATCCACACAACTAAACTGGCACCAAGGGGCACTGGAAAAACACATAGTATCCAAAGGCCAGGTCCGGTTCTCATCCCAGCATAGCCTCAATTTTCAACATCCATGAACTCTGGGAAGAGTACTTTCAATGTTTGGAACAACACCCAGACCATGGACAAAAGACAATGAACAAAATCAATGATGGATACTGAGAGATTAAAAGATTAAAGAGAAAGAAACTATATCTTATAAGGAAAGGTGAAATGTTTGGACTAAGAGAGAGCCAAGGATTCATGGTAATTACCTTCAACTACTATAATCTCTAAGAAAGAATACTTGCCTGAGAAGTCTGTATACCAGATTCTAGTCTTGACTAAATCACTAATTTCACAGGATCATAGGACTTGGAGCTGGGGAAGACTTTGGAAACCAACTCAATCCAGTGTCACCCATTTTAGAGCTAAGGACATTGAGGTCTGGAGGAAAGAAAGTATCTTGCCCAAAGACGGGTTTTCAGTAGCAAAGCTGGAATTTAAACTTTTTTGACTACAAATTTAGTGTTTTTTCTCCAATACCTCTCTGGGTATCAGTTTCCACATCTGAAAAAATGAAGAAATGTAGCTATGGGAATCAGAAAAACCAGACTAGCCTTGCTTTCATCGATATCTGTGTAATCCCAGACAAGGGCCTTTTCTCTTTGAGCCTGTTTCCTCAACTGCAAAAGAAGGGGGATTAGATCAGGAAGCTCTAAGGTAGTTTCCTATTCATGTTAGAATGTTAGGATGTTACCTCCACTTCTAAAACTCACACAAAAACTTCATCACAACTAAATTTACCCACTTCCCTTCCCCTAAGGATGTCTTGTACACTCCTCCCTCCTTCATTACAAGTCTTTGGCTCACGATTTCCCATCCTCAAATGTCTATATTGACTTCCATAAAATCTTCCTTCATGACCCTAACCAGAAACGACCTCTGCCTCCCCTGAATTCCTACTTTGTTTACTGTCTGTACCATGCAAATGCCATTTGTCAAGTACTGCTCTTTAATTGCAGCTTTTGGTAAATGTGTCTTCCTGCCTTGGCAGATTAAAAGCTTCAGAGACTTTTATTTCTTTATAGTCCTCATAAAAAAAGTGTGCACATTTATATGATGCTTTAAGATTTACTTTCCTCACAGCCACCCTGGGAGGAAAGGAATATCAATATTATTATTCCCACTTTACAAATGATGGAACCAAGTCTTAGAGAAAGGAAGCAAGTAGACAGGAACAGATTCTGAGCTGCAAGCCACCTCAGAAGATCATGTGGCTCAGCCTTTTCCTTTTATAGCTGAGGAACATGGGACTCAGAAAGGTTATATGATTTGCCCAAGGTTATAGAGACAGAATCTAGCAGGAACAAGATTGAATGGCAGGTTCTCTGACTCCAGATTCATTTTCCTTCCACTAGACCATGCCTCCCTCTAAATTCCGGGTGAATCTTCTACAGAAGGCAGACAGCTCTGAAAAGGGACTTCACCTAGGACTTCTCACTCCAGCTCCAGTGCTCTTCCATGCGAAAATGCCTTTCTCTCCAATGCTACTTCTTAAGCCCCTTTTACAGAGCCTTCTGTGCTTAAGATCTATTTGCTGAATGAATGTATTAAAGTTCTTATGGGGTTGCTGGCCAATTCTCTGACTCTGCAGAGAATTGAACAGAAAGTAATGTGATAAAATTGTGGCAATTTGCTTAAACATGGGAAAGGGGGCTGGATCTGTGAGCAATATTTCATTGCCCTAGAAAATGCCCTGTTGAGTGAGTACCCACTATCACTGCAGGTCAGCACCTTCTAGTCTCAGAGTTGTCTTGGGCACTGCAAGGCCAAGTGACTTGCTTGAGGTCACATGGCCAGTATGCCTCAAAGGTAGCACTTGAACTCAGGTCCTCCTGACTTCAATCCTAACTAACTATTCATTAAGCCATGTCTGCCCCTCTGGTTAAAGGGGAAAAAATGGTTGATGAAGATTGTGAAGGAAAACTCAAAGAGACCACCATGTGAGGATGGATAATCTCTATCTCCCCAGGGATGTTATAAATTAGGAATAAATAGTATTCTATCTTAGATGGCTTAATTGTTCACCTGCCTATTGGCAGGGAGCCTGACCCGATGACCTCCTGAGGTCTTTTCTAGCTTTAAGAGTCTATGATTCTTACTGGATGTCTCCAGAGACCTCTCAGCATTCTCCAGTGAAGCAGATTTCTTCCTCCCCAAGTTCATCAAGTTGCTCAGTTTGAGACCTGCTGTACCTTTCTTCTTAACTAACAAAAATGGGGAGAAAAGATTGACATCACACACATCACATAAACAAACCCACACCCAATGGCCATCAACGATCTAAGAGACTCCCTTATTCTTCCTCATCCCATAAAAATCTACAGGTTAAGTCAGTTCCCTCTACTGACATGAACAGGACATGGGAATCTTTTAGGAATACATTGGCTAATAACAGAGAATGCTTAAGATTTCAAAAAACTAGCTGGGACAGATGAAAAGTTATCCATATTATCTCAGAAATCAACAAATATGAACTTAACAGGTTAACAAACTGGGTATTATGCTGACCCCCACCCCCAACTTTTGTCTGTCCCATCCCCTTGGAGTAGGTTGGTAAATTACTTCCACTTGAGCCCATCTTCCTCTCACCCTCAAATGCCATTTCCCTCACCATCCCATGGGGCAGGAATTCTGTTACCATCTTTGGTCTCTGTGGTCTCAGGATGACCATCCACACTACTTCCACATTCTGGGGCTGATAGGTATTTCTCAGCTATATCTGGCTGTCAATGAGAAAAGAGAAAATACAAGCATAACTATATGGTGATATTAGTTAATACTTGGATAATTATCTTGGGGAAAAATCATTTTCCCAGCTGTGAACTAATGATAATCCTACCGATGGAGCAGATATAAATTCTAATATCTTCTCCAACTCTAAGGTTCAATGATCTGGACTCTGAAAGTTTTCTACTATCTTTTGAAGTTTCCCTGAGTTTGTTCCATTGTTCTCCTGCCTTTGGACCCCTCAAATTACCAAAGTCATTTTTCTTCTTAATTCCCAAGTGTTCAAAGGGACTAGTTGACACTAGAAAAAATAACATTCAAAGTGATTTTATACATACTTGCTGTAGGAGAGTGGAACAGGAAAACTCTCTTAGAAATTAAATATTAGCAAATATCCCAGTGGATGCTGAAAAGCCAGCAGTCATCATTAACAAGAAAGTATTTACACAAAGAAGTGTAGATATAATCATATCTAGTGGCTTCACAAACCAGCCTTCAAATGTTAAGGGTTAAGCTTCTCTTGCACCAATTTAAGAAAAAAAAATTCTAATTAGGGATCATTCCACCCATCCAACTTGAGAACTGGGCTACTTTAAAAGCATCTGGAAAAGAAGGCAACACTTATAGCTCCCCAAATAAAGAAATCAACCTTCAGTGGAAACAATTCCAATGATCTTAAATCCAAGGTAACTTCCCTTGGTGGCAAAGGAGAGAGCCTTTTTCTAGACTTAGTTTTGGCATGGATTCTCTGTTTGTGGTCATGGTTCAACATATGCCCATTTATTCACGTTATCCCCTTCAGCAATGTCTTTGTGCTTTATGGTACATTTTCACTGTGAACTCTCCTTCCACCAGACCCAGATCACAACCTCTCCTCATCATAAGAGTCAGTCTTTGCTGTAACTATAAAAAAAAAAAAAACTACTTGCGGGCCAACCTTCTGGTAATGGGTCTCTACAAACCTATTTAGGTTGGTCATCAGGCATCAGACATCACCAGGCCCACTCTTGTATCCTTCCCAACTTGGTGGCCTTAACCAGAATGTTGTCTTGCTGGTATAACCTTTAAGAACCTAGGACTACCTCCACGCCCCAATGAGACACATGAGTAGGACTTGAGGAGAAGTCTCTTCAATAATAAGGAAATAATAATTAATAACTAATAAGGAAAGTTGTATTCTTTTTTTGCCTTTTTTTTTGGAGGGCAATTGGGGTTAAGTGACTTGCCCAAAGTCACACAGCTAGTAAAGTGTGTCAAGTCCCTGAAGCCAGATTTGAACTCAGGTCTTCCTGACTTCAGGGCTGGTGCTCTATTCACTGTACCACCTAGCCACCCCTAGGAAAGTTTTAAAACCTTATTCTAATTCATAAGAAAAGCAGAAGGGAATCGTCGATTTTTAAATAGATATCAGGGTAAAAAAAACGTCACAGAAGTATAAAAATGTTCTGTCAAAAGAATCATTGGTAACTTCTAGCCTCTAAATCCTTGATATACCCTTTTCCTTCCATCTCAGATAAAGATGAGAAAAGCCAGGATCATAGAGAGTGAGTCTTCAACTCTAGACACACTCCATTTGCTCTCACCACAGGAGCTAAGTGGGATGCCAAAGTTACATGGCTGACTGGACCCACTCTTTACAGTTAGAAGATCAAACTAGGTTGCCCTGGGCTCCTGTCTTTTAAACTATCTCAAAGCAAATAAGAGCTTTCATTTCTCAAAAAACACTTAAGGACAATATTCAGTTTTCACTGGGAGAAAAGAACCACACAAAATAAATTTCCCAATTTAAGAATCTAAAACAAAGTTAATATTGTTCCAATGAAGCTTTTCTTTTCCTCAAGCAAGAGAATACTTTAAGTCTATATCCGTTTCATTTGTTTTCTAGTCAAGATAAAGTCACTGTGCTTATCCAAGTATAGCATATTCCTTATTAATTGGACTGAAATGCAAAAACAAAGCTCCCAATTTTTACACTTTCATTTTAAAAGAAAAAAAAATTAAGAATTCCCTGTGTAGAGAGGAGCTAGACTTACTTTCTGACAGTTGAGACGCTGAGCATCGGGGGTGTACTGGTTTCCTTCAAAAACTCCTTCAGAAGGCAGGCCACTGACCTCTTGGATGACCTGAGGAGGAAGAGAAAAGCAAATTGGTGGATCAGACAGACTCACGACCAGACTTTTTCACTGCCTAAACTCTGATTCAGTCAGAACTAGTACCAGAGATGCCAGGAGTCTCTTGAGAATGGACAGATGGTGATGTGTTAAATGATTTTCCTCCAAGGTACTCGAACCTTTCCATGATGTTCCAGGACCAGTCCAAAATTATACCTCAGAACTCTAGAAACTCTGGGTTTTTCCAGCCAGGAAAGGTTATTAGGATTCTCCGATCCCATACGTTAACAGACAAAGGAGGGAAGCATGTTGCCAGGTGATTTGGGGTGCAGGGAATCACTAACACTTTGGGTTCTGTGGTTGGTACAACACCAGTGAAAATTTTTTGCCACAACTGGGCCTGCCACCAGGCACTGTGGTCCCCTTGGTCCCCATTGCTTTCTGTTAATAGTTCCTTTGTGGTTTCAATAAATTTACCACATTTCCTGAACAGCCTCCTCCTTCTTTTTAGTGTATTGGAGCCTTCTCAATGACATGTTTGCATACCCAGTTAGGGAGAGAGAGTACCTCTGAGAAACATTTTCCTTAATATCTTCACTGGAGGTCTGCTTCCTTTTCTAAGGAGGAATTTCTTTATTCATGGCCAAAGGTTTGAATTGGAAGTACACCCCCAAGATGCGATCAGGCTGGCTGACCCTTTGACCTGCAGAAGCTAGGACTTTCCAGGATGACCAAAGCCAGAGCTATTGCTTCAAGGGAGTTTCCTACAGTCACCTAATCCAGGGTTTTCTGATTACACTTAAACTGAGGTACAGATACAGCCAGAGGCAGTCGTTCCACACATTTATGTATACAGGGTTCCTCCCAGATGTACAATTGCTTAAAGAAAAGAACCTTCCCCTTTCTCCCTGGGTTCTTTAGCTCCAGTGGATTCATTGGAAATTGATTTTGAACTAGTTGGACTTTTTATATTCTCAGATATAAGGGAGAATGCTTCAGGAAGGGCAAAATCAAACTTTAAGTTGACTTCACTCACTGATAATAGCTTGGGATTTTGGTAGCTTGAAGCTAGAGATCATCACGCAGATCATAACTCCTCCAAAACACTCATATGCTGAATCTGATTCAGTTCCAAGAGCCTAGCATGAGAAGTAGCTGCTACTACCTTCAGCTCTGGTGACTCTACCAGACTAAAGGCATCTCTCCTGAGTTTTTTTTTCATTTGTTTCTGGGTGTGAAACTAAATCCTATTGTGATCCAAAATCTGCCCTCCCTCCCTGGGCAGCTCCTTCCCTTCCTGGCAGTCCTCAGTCTAGGGCTTCCTCTCCCAATTCCCAGCTCTCCTCCCTGGGGCCCCTTGCACTCCTTCCTCCCATGAGCCTCCTCTAGATTCCCAGATGTTTTGCTTCAGGAGCAACTCACTCAAGCTTGGTTCTGAAACACTAAGCTAAGTGTTTTCTGATTGAACTTCCAAAGGAAAAAAGGGCAGGCAGTTCTCCTCTGAAAAGTCCTGACCTGTTTCAACTAGTTGGGTCACACTGCCTTACTTCTTCCCCACTACCCTCTGATCTTTATACATATCTCCACTTGCTCCAATAGCAACCACAGAGCCAGCCAGCACAGTCCCACCAGATTACAATGGAAGAGATAAGGGTCTCCTAGCCTCTGCCTAACTGGACTCTCTCAGATACACACCAACAGTGCTAAGTGAGGTTTCTTTTTTTTCCCAACTACAGAAAAGTTTACTACTGAAACTTCAGACAGTAGGCATGCTTTTATTCCAGGGAATCTTAATCTGGGGTCCACAGCCCACTGGAGAGATTTCAAGGGTTTTGTGACCTTGATTAAGGAAAGAAAATCTTCATTTTCACTAACCTCTAACCGAAGTTTAGCATTTTCTTCAATTATTACTTTAAAAAGCCCAATACTATTATTCTGAGAAAGGGTCTATAGGCTTCACCATACTGCCAAAAGGAGTCTATGGCAAAAAAAAAAAAAAAAGGGTGAGGTGGGCTAGAACCCCTGACCTTAGTCTATCAGTATTTCAGAGGGTCACCTGGAAGAAGCAGATGGGAGAAAAAAGTTTTACGTTACTTAATTAGGCAAGCCATTATGATACTAAAATGTGACTAGGCCCTTAGAACTAGGCCATGTGAATAGAGCTCACTTAGCACTTAGGCTATGAAGGGGTCTTACTACAGCCTCTAAGCATTTTTACAGAGTGAGGAAAGAAGGCCCTCCTGAAAATACAACTAAGAAGAAGCTATGCATTTAGAAATAATTCCTCTTTGAAAATTATGCACTCTTACTCTGAACACAACCTAGTACAAGGCTTAAAGGAGAATGGGGTTGGTGGGCCTGGGTGTAAATCCTGCATGACCTTAGAAAAGTCACTTAAATACTCTAGGGCTCAGGTACCTCATCTGTAAAATGAGGGGGGAGGGACAGACTGGATGAACTGGGGAGGTTCCTTCCTGCTCTGGCTCTGGGATCATCTGAATTTTATCAATCAAAATTAACTGCTGAACTGGGGCTCTCCCTGTCCCTTCCCACCCTACTCCATTCTAAATTCCTAACTTTAGTCACCCAAAACACTTTTGACCTTGAAGTACCCCTCAGAACTAGGCCGCTTGCCAATGCTCTCATATTTTGTCTCTCTTTTTGCACATTATTTGGCACAAATGCTAGGCAGTTTGGAGTGTGTGGGGTGTGGGGAGGTAGCGTTCTATTTTTCCAAGGCCTCAGAAACAAATCTTCCTCCCTTCAAACTCTGAAGTAACCGAGTATTGACAGTTGGGGAGCTAGTGCCTCCAGCAGATGTTGTTTTCTGGTGCTTTTTAATAAGGCAATGGATGTTTAAAATTGCAGTTTGCAAAGCCTCGGCAGTGCTTTCCAAGTCCCTTATATCCAGCAAGCTGCAGGGGGATGTTTCTCCTAAATAGAGACATGTCTAATTGACAGCACACACAAATGGTAGTGAAGGGAAGGAGAGAAGGAGAAAAAAAGGGAAGGGCAGCTTCTGGCCAGGATTCTTCAGAGTGCTCTTATGCAGGTGTCAGTTAAGGCTCAAGCTAGGGAGTATCCTTTGGAATCAAGAGAAGGGTAAGAGCTGGATTGTGTCTCTCTTGGTTTGTTTATGGAACAGTAACATATGGTTAAGGTCTCCCCTTGGATGCTGCTGCTTCTTCACGTCAACAGCAACAACTGGAAGTGGTATTTATTAAGCCCCTAATAGGTGTATGCTTTCAGTAAGGAAATAAGTGCCTTGTCATCGTGTAGGAGATCAGAATGGCCAACTACTCCTCCTGGCATTCAAGATCCTTCATCTGGTACCAGCCTCCCTTCTCCAACCTCATCTGTCACTTCTCCTGCCCAAGGAGTACCTTCTGCTTGAGGGAAGCTAGCTGCCTCATTTTTAGCATTCCTGCTGTCCCATCTTCCTTTGGGTTCTCCCAATAGGTAGCACCTCCAACACCCCTGACTTATTTATGTTAACACCCTTTAAACCCCAACTTCTTCATGAAGTCTTTCCTAGTTATTCTGATAAACAATGAAAGCACTCCCCTTAGCACTTATTATCTATACAATATAGTCTGACATCCTCTTATATTGACCATTTAAATATGCATCATCTTGTGTTGTTATTTAATCGGTTTATATGCATTATCCTAGTTCTAGACCACCCACAAATTCTCTCCTTCTTAGTTCTAGTAGAGATGGCCCCAAGTATAAAAGAGCACTCAGCAAGCCACTATACTAACCTGTGGTTTCTTGGCAATGGAGTACAGGGGTGTCAATGCATAGGTAGTTGGTGTTCCTGCCTGGAACTAAAGTTCTTAAGTGGAAAATGAAATGTTTACAATTTAGACACAAATGCTGTTTTGTGTATGTAAAGGGTTTGTGGGAAGGAGAACCTGGTAGAACCAAAACATGGGACAAAATGACCAATGCCTTGTTTTTGGTGGAGGTGGGGGTCTTATAACATAACAAGATCAGGTGAAGGTACCAGGGATATTTAGCCTATTCAAGAGAAGAGTTGGGGGGGATGTGAGAGGTATATTCAATCAAATAAGGGATTGTCATGTGGAAGAGGTATTGGACTTGTGTTTGACCCCCAAGGGAAATGAGTGGAAGTTGTAGACAGGAAAAATACAGGTGCTTGATGTAAGAAGAAAACTACCTACAACTAGAGCTATCCCAAGGTGGAATAGGTTGTCAAGGAGGTAGGGGGGTCGGGGTCTGGAGCTCACTCTCATGCTAGTAGGCAGAAGCTAGACTACATTTGTTACAGGTGTTATTGTAGACGGGATTCTCAGGTCTCTGAGGTCCCTTCCTACTTTTTGAGAGATTGTGTGAAAACGTGACTTTAAGATGTAAGGTTATTAACTCTGTCTTTCCTCAAAGCTCCCAAAATAAGAAAGCAGTTCATAACCTGCTGCTTCCTCCACCAGCTCTGGCCCCAGAACACTCAGGAGACCCCAGATCTCTCCTCACCCGGAGCCACTGCTCTGCCTGATCCTTGCTCTGCAGACCCAAGACGATTACATCAGCATTTGTTGGCGTGATCTTCAGGTTGTGCTCTTTCTTCCTCACTTGTTTCTCCTTGTAGATGACACTACAGCCTACTAGATTCACGTCGAGCTGGGGATTGTGATCCTTGGAGGATTTGTAGCACTGGAAACAAGAGGCCAGAATGAAAAGGTGAAAAATCACCAAAAGGAGAGGCAACTGTCACTTTTGGAAAATCCGCCAAGCCTACGTCTATGTTATGGAACCAAGAAGCTTCCTGCCCCCCAAATCATGCTGAGATCATTTGTCTTTGAATATTAGCATTTCTATCTTACCAGGCAATATCTATGGGTTAGTCTCTGTCTCTCCTCTTCTCTCTCTACCAAATGGTATAGCATACATACAAAACAGCTTGAAATTCAACTATATGAGGTTTTGGGGGTCATGATTATCTTCATGGTTTAATGCCTTATCCTAGGTAGTTACCCCAGAAGTTTCTCCTAAGAAACATAATAAACAGTCAGCCTCTCACTTATCATAGAAGAGGCATAATCCATAGTAAACATTTTAATACCAAACTAGCTTTTCTCTATTTCTCAACACAAGGTGACTATACCTGTGATCAGTGTTGTAGGCTTAGGCAGTGGAATTTAAGTTTAATATTAGCCTGAATAAAACTTAATTGGACAAAAAAGGGAAATGAAAAGGCATCTTTACCACTTCCTTACAGAGGTGGGGGACTCTGAGAATGGAAAATTGCATTTAATGTCAGATTTTTTTTTGATGTATTGACAGTTTCTGAAACTGTTTTTTTTCCCTCTATTATTCTTGATAATGATGTCTTTCTGGAAGAGGGAAGGGAAGGAATATATTGGGAAATGTAGGTGATAAAAAAACAAAAGATATCAATAGAATTTATTTGGATAAAAGCTAATTGATAAGGTTAATATACTAGAAAATAAAAGGTCATTCCCAAACTAAAAGGTCATTCCCAAACTAAAGCTAACAGACTTTTATATTATCCAGTGTTTCCAGAGTATCCCCACAACACCTCTGCTATGTGACATGATGTCTATATACTGAGCCAGTTGGGGCCGTATTATTACAAATAATATAAAAGAATGAACAATCTAGTAAGGGTTTTTGTTATCATAATAACATCTCCTGTGATGCCTTGAACATGCACCAAATTAAAACAGTAAAGTGCCTAGAAAGACACACACAATCTGCTTGAAGTACAAAGGTCAGGGAGAAGCAATGAGACAATATGAAGAAAGGTAGCCATGGCATAATGTAATGGGAATGTAAATTTATGTTGTTGCCATCTTTCTAAGATTGTATTGTGTAAGATCTTCCCTGCCCCTAGGCCCTTTGATAGGCTTAAGTGCACCTGGAGCCTGTGGTGGGAGGCTTGTTTTTCAGGAGATACTTTGTGATTGGGCAGTGGGTCAACAGGGTTGTTACATTCTCTAAGCCAGGAGAAGGCTATATAAATCCTAATGTGAGGCTTTGTTTTGGGGCTACTTTGAGAAGTGTTGTGTGATTTGACCAGACAAGACTCTAGGCAGCTGTTGAGAGCCCCCCAGCTTTGAAAAACCCAGATGTTGATGCTTCCCTCTCTGGTGACTGACTAGGTATGGATGCAATGGTTGGACAGTTAGAGGCCTGTCTGTTTGAAATGTTTCTCTGTCTCGTAATTTCTGCTTGTAACTTCTGAATACTCTGAAGTTCGGGGTGCTAACTTTTCCCCCTGAACTAGGTAAATGATATGTTTGATTAATTAAAGCAAGATTGTTAACCCATTTTGAGTTGCTTTCCTTTAGAAAAGCA
The DNA here is from genome assembly GCA_011680675.1 of Gymnobelideus leadbeateri. Lineage (NCBI taxonomy): Eukaryota > Metazoa > Chordata > Mammalia > Diprotodontia > Petauridae > Gymnobelideus > Gymnobelideus leadbeateri. The sequence goes on from WOXC01004126.1 coordinate 730,659, forward strand.
GATCTAAGAATGTGTGTTGGCAGCCACCCTGGCAATGCTGGGGTGCTTGCTGCTACATGTAACAGCAGTCTTCATGTGTAATTGAGAGCTGCCTGTATGCTGGCAAATCCACATCTGGCAACAGATGCTAATATATACCCTACTGGTCTAGGCTAAAGTGGCAGAAATATCTGTCACAAGCCTGAATCTCAGATATTAATTATCTTTCTCTCCTCCTTCTGCCAAAGGGAAAAAAACAGGACTAATAATTTATGTTAGGTACAAAACAGTGCTTTGCTAACCAATAATCTGTTGTCCTTAATGACACACAGCTGCTTAGCCCACTGCCCCAGCCACTTCTTCCTCCACAGGAAGGCACAGATCCGAGCATCCTTCATCAGCTCAATGGTAGCTTCTGGGGATGGCCATTGGTGGGGTGTTGACTTGCTCTTGCTGCTCTCTTCTTCATCATACGATTCATAGGAACTACTCACAGGTTCACCATCATCTGTAATGAAGATCAGCTGAGTCACAGTTTGTCTGCCTAGGAAAGCAAGAAGGTTGTCTCCAAACATGCTCTGTTCAGGCAAGGGACAAAGGGAACCATGCTATTACACTCTCAACAGGCAGGAGCAACCACAAAACTGTTTAGTGAACAAGGTGTCCTGGATCAGTGTATTACAATAATGACTTTTTGATTCTATTGGCTCTTTGCTCTATTTTGCCTTCAAACAGTAAGGTTCTTCTAGCTAGAAACCAGAAAGACTGGAGAGAAACCTTTTTTTCTTTTTCCTCTCCAAATTCTATGGGTTTCAGACTCTAGAAAACATCTATCAAAAATGTGACATATATGCCCTGAGTCTTAATTTCTTCCTCTGCAAAACAAAGGGGCTGAACTGAAAGTCAGGCAGTGAACAAGCATTTATGGAGCCTTTACTATGTGCCAGAAACTGTACTAATTTCTGTGGATAGAAAACAAAGCACCCTAAAATGTAAAAAAATTTATATACATACATATATATGTGTATATATTTATAAAACATATTTGTGTACACATATATACCTACACATATAGATGCACATAAAAATGAGTATTGTATATTTCTCTTTATATTTGTACAACCCAAAATTATTATTTACAATAATCATTTTCAAAAGCTTCCCCTTGTCCCCAAACTAAGTGTTCTTTACAGGATCATTCTAGCTCTTAACATTAATGACTATTTTAGAAAGGAAGGAGAGACAACCCCAAAACCCTGGGGTAACCCAGGAACATGACAAACAGTAACAGTATTTATCCAGCACCTAAACTGAACAATCATCTTTCTCAGGCATGGTTTGGCTTTACCCATTTCAAAACTGCAGATACAAAGAAATAACAGGTCAAACTATAGTAGCAAATGGTTTTATGGGAAAGATGATCATCTTTCCATCCCCCAAGCTACTCTCACCCAAAGACTCTTTCCATCACTTTCAGTCTTTTCTATTTTATTCTCTATAACATTACTTCTTACCTTTCCTTCCCACCCCAACTATTTTCCTCGTATCTTCCCTGCTACCATTTGTCTTCCTTCCTCTCTCCCTTCTTCCTTCGTTCTGTTGTCAAATCCACCAAATGTGACAACCTGCTTTTAAGACCTCCAAACCCACTGACTCACACATTCTCCCTCTATCCTTAGTCACACTCTATTCGTTCAATCAGTTGAATGGATTTTACAAATTAGTTCAACATTAAGAAAGACTTTTGTAATAATGAGAACTATCTGAAAATGGAATGGGCCGCCCTGTGAGGTACCCAGAGGTGTTAAAAAAAATGGCTGGATGGGTAAAGACTTGGTTAGATGATCTCTGAGGGTCTATGCAATTCTACTTCAATGGTATATTATAAAAGAAATAGAGATAACTAAGATAACATGGGAAAGTAGTACTTTACATGCCTTGGATAACATTCAACACATTAGTATTATTAACTACTGGGATTTATGAGTAGTAATGATAAAGGAGAGCAATGATAATATTCCTAGGAGTAGAATCTAATATGCCACAAGACTCTAATAGTGGAATATAGAGCCATCCTCCACTATGTAGTTATTTAAGCCCATTGTTATCAAAGGTATCTAAAATATAGACTCCCATTTTCCCAGTCCCCTCCCTGGACTCTCTTGGGAATATGATGGGCACATGGCCCTTTGGTTATAAAAGCAAAGTCAACCAAGAAGGGCAGAAATAACTATTAGTGAGGGCATTGTAATAAGGGGCAGAATGGGGACATGCGTATGGGTACAGAAAGGGACAGTAATGAATATTCTTTTGCACAATTAACACCATTTCCCAAAGTTACTCTGCAAGAATGCAATGCTATAGCATTCCAGATTCAGAAAAGGGCAGTACCCGAGGTGATTGTAGCATAAATGACTCCCTCAGGCACCTGTACCCATTTAAGGATTCCAGGGGTAGAAAATGTACCAGAATGACCTGTACATTATTCAGAACGAAAAAAGACATGGGAAGGGGTGGGGGAGGAAAAGAGAGAGAGAGTCACTGATGGAGCCTGGTTTCAGCTGAAAACTGTCCTGATCTGGGGATGCTGAGGGTGCACTAGCAACCTTTGACTTCACTCAGTGACACTCACTGAAATAGATCCATTAAGCTATTCTGACTTTCAGGGAGTCAATACAATTACTTTTATTCACTGTAGGTGAAGTCCTATGGACCAAAGTAGCATGACAATCAACACTGTCACATAACCCTTCATTAGGCAGAAAGGGAATCACATATATGGATGTCCAATTCATTAAAAGGCCAATTTTCAACCTGAGTATATAACATCATTTTGAAGCAATTAAGCTATTTATTCCTCAAATCACCTCTCAATTCTGATTCTTTCTTGAGAACCAATAGAGCTTGAATTTCTCCTATCTACCTTACTATTTTAACAACTCCTCTCAGTATAATTTTGATTGCCTACTAAGTTAGTAATGCCCAGATCAATTGAGATATCCTTACAACGACCCAGACTCTCACTGTGGTTGATTAATCCAAATTCACTGAACAGTGATGAACAGAAAGCACAAGTCTAGTCATTTGAGTCTTTCTAAACCAAAGCCCATGACCCAATGTCTACATTATGAACAGCCTCACCTCCTTCTGATGCCCCTCCCTGAGTATCTGGGAGTCAGGCACAAGCTGGTACTTGCCAGGAGAAAGCAGACTATCTAAAATGCAGGCTCAGATGCTTCAGTGAGTCACTACTTAAGCCTGCTAAAGCACCCTAACCTGTGGGTTCTTGATTTGCCTCACCTCGCCCCTGCCCCTCAGACATTAACAAAGCAGCCCCAAGCTTTGGTATGAAATTGCAGCCCAAACCAACTGTTTGAAAAAGCATTAGATATTCAGCACATCAATTACTGACAGACATCTAACCATGCCTATCTAACTGTTCTTCCAACTGCATCAAGCAAAACTGGGATGCCAATTTTCCAGAGTCTAGAACCAGCTAATAGGTGAAAACATGCTATGACAGAAGCAGATGTAGCCATGGAAAACACGTTTCCTGACTCTTCAACTATTTTTCTTCATGGGGTCCATGCTATCACTTGCCTTCACTGTCACCCAGTGACATCATTCCCCTTAGCAATATTCATTCATTATGGCTACTGACAGAATGATAAAAGAGAATCTTTATATTTGTATGTTGCTTTATACTTTCGTTTTATTTAATCTCCATAGCAAGCCTGGTGAAGTAAGGTAAAGCTATTATTTTGTCCTATTTAAGTGATCAGTCAGGGGGAGGGAAGAAAAATGGAAAGAGGGAATAAGGAGGTAGAGGAGGGCCTGGGAGAAAAGGGGAGATGACTACAGGGAAGGGGAGGAAGCAGGGACAGGGATGGGGAGAGATTAAGTTACTCATTCAAGGTTATACAGATAGCAATTATTACAACTGGAATTAGATTCTTGGTCTCCTGATCCATGCTGGGTCAGAGTTTTTCCGTTGCTATTGATTATGAATTTGGCTTTGATTCTATATTTGGTATTCTGTTAACATCATAACATTTCTACCACCAGTTTTGTACCAAGTTGAGAATGAAGGGATTAAAAAATTAGAGCTTTGAGCCTCTAAGATTAAGCTGATATTCTTTTCTCCTCAGTCTTCCTCTATTTGATTCCTTTATTGCTTGGTTTGGGGCCAGGGCTAGCTGTGGTTGGGAGATTTGGCTATGCTTATTTTGAGCAGAGAGAGAGAGAGGTACCTGTTTTAGCTATTGCTGTTTCAAGTTCTCAGCATTGTGGTACTGGGGAAAGAGGACTGACTCTGGAGTCAAAAGACCTAGGTTTAAATTTTCTCTCTCACACTGTGAGACCTTGGGCAAAGTCATTTAATCTCCCTAGGCTCCAGTTTTCTTATCTTTAAAGTAAGGAGGTTGAACTAGATGGCCTTCAGCTCCAGATCTAGGAATCTAGCTAGATGTGACTTCTCTGAGCCTTGGTTTACCTCATTTGTAAAATGTGCAGGTTACACTAGATAGTCTCCAATGTTCCTTTCAAGCTCTGGACCTAAGATTCTATGGTCTTTGGCACAGGGGATATGTGACAAAAAACGAGTGCTGTGTCAGAAAAAGGATTGTGATAGGGCAGGAACTTCTTAATCTCCAAAGGCTTAAAGGAAAAACAATACACTCCGCAAATTATTTAGTCCCTCCCTCCATTCAGAAACAACTGGTGACCAAATATTCTCATACAATTGATGCCTATCCAATTAGCTCCAGGGGAGATAGTCCTCTCAACTTAGTAAACAGTAGTTTTTATTGAAAACACACAAAATCTAATCATATAAACAAGTCTAAAACTACAAAGATTTCTAAATAACCTCAAATCTGCCATTCTTTCTAAGGCCTCATGCTAACAGTTTCACAATCCTATTCTTAAGAGCTTGAAGGCTAAAAATTTCAACTGACCTTGTTGTGCAAGTCAAAACCTCTCACTTTCCTCAAATGGTAAATAAGGTGGCTGAAGTAAATAATTGCCAAGGTCCCTTTAAAATTAAGATTCTATTTGGGTCTCTATTTCCTGATAGATTAACCCCTAGAAATAATTTCCAGTTCCAATCTCAGGAAAAAAGAGAATCCTTTGGGCGAATATTTCTTAGCATACTTATCATGTTTCCCTAGATTTGAACCTTCATGGTTAAATCAAAGAGCAAAGGAAAGAGGAAGAGGTAAGAGAGAAAGAAACGTGGAGAAGAAAAGGAAGACAGGCATGGTAGTTGGGGAGTGGTAGAGGAAGAACCCACAATAATCATCTCCCATGCTCCTGCTGTGGTCCCTTAGAGTCAGGATTCACTGCAGAGTTGAAATGTTCATTTGAGAAGTGTCTTTGTGATTTAACTGATCTATCCCAAAAGCTGTAACATAGTAGGATGCTGCTGGATTTGAAGTCAAAAAGATGTGAGTTCAAATCTTGCCTCAGACTAGCTGAGTATCTCTGAGCAAGGAGTGCAGTATTTCTGAACCATGGTTTCCTCATCTGTAGAATGAAGGGTTTGGATTAAATGACTTCTAAGGATTCTTTCGGTTCTAGATCTATGAATGACTCTATGATCTCTAAGCAGGCCAAGTTCAGGAGGGAGCCTAGGTTGTATCTCTAAATCGGCTAAGAGTCCTTTGTTCTTCATCAGAGCCTGGTTACAAAGAAGCTTATCCGCTCTGTTTCAGACTTCACCTCACTTGGCACAGACACTTGACCTTTACTCTCCCTGTACGTGCTGATGTCAGCAATGCTCAGCAGAACATGACAACAGGAAACACCAGATCCCATAAACCTACTGATCCTGAGCCAATTTAAGACTGCCCTCTAGTCCTAACCATGTACCCCCTTTAGACAAGGGAGAGCCCTATTAGAGGAGAGGCCCTGTCTCCTGGGACAAGTGTTAAGTCACACCTGATGTTGATCCCTGAGAGGGAGTCACCTTTTAAGATCCCAACCAGATTTCTCTTGCCTTCCAGCTATAAGACAGCAATGCCTGCAGCTACTGGGGTATTAGAAGCACTTCCCTTCTCATATGCACGAAGTACTTAAATCACCCTTAATGGTGAAGCTGCTGGCATGTACCATTTAAGGAAGTATCATATGGTTCTGCCTCTTCATAATATCCCTCTGGAGACTCGATCTTTGGGACTGGGAGCTGTTTCCTTTCTGGAATCTGTGGAATGAACAAATAAAACAAACATTGTTTTTTGTTGTTTTTTTTTTTTCAAATAAAGATACAGGAGAAAGAACTCAGAGTTAACTCTTTCAATGGAAGGATGGAAGGAGTTCCTGGGCAAAGTTTCTAAGAGAAAAATGTAATATGGTCTTGGAATCAGTTAATTTCAACCAGATAGGGAGGCAGTTAGGTTATGGGGCTGTGAGCAAGGGGTTGAGAAGCAATGTAAAAAAAAAAAATCCTTAGTGTTTAAAGCTGGAGACCTTACAGAACATCTGACCCTCCCCCTTCTCAGAAGCAGAAACTGAGACTTCCAGAGGTTAAGTGGCTGCATGGCCACTGAGGGCTAGTACTTTAACCAAGGTCCTTCAGCTCTATAAAAATGCTAGCTGTTATTATTATCTTACTGGGATGTTGTAAGATGTACCAGTAAAGAAAGAAGAGTTAGCTTAGCTGGTCAATAAATGTTTAGCAATCAACTAACCTTGCCTAGCACCTTCACAAATGCTTACTAGACTGTACGTGTTTTAACATTAGATTATCTATAAACATACCTTTGCAATGATTTCTTAAATTTAAAAAAATCATGAAAATATTGAGGTAATATTTGTTATCATTGGTCTTCTTTGAGAATGAAGGACAAAGAGAAGAAACAAGAAAAAAAATTTAAGTTATGAATTCCACATTAAAGAGATCTAGAACACTGTTCCATTATACTTGGGGGCTTTTAAATACTGTATGCGTTTGACTTTCAACATATAAGAGATAGTTGTGGACTTTAAGAAAGCTGCCTAAGATCAACTATTCCTTCAATCTAGTTGAAGTATTCTTCATGCTTCAGGAAAAGGAGATTTTCAAGCAAAGAGAGAAGGTCTATAAGGAAAGAATGGAAAGGAGGGAGCCCCTAGGGGGCTAAACCACTAAGTTCTGTCAGAAGCTTTAGTTCATTATTCTTGTCAGCCACCCTTTTCTTCCTTCCCCAAACATTGCTTAAAAAAACCCAAAAAACCAACAACAGTGTGTTGTAATGGTACTAAAAGACATTGGCCCTGGAATTAGAAGATCCAGGTTTCAAATCCCAGCTCGGACCCTTACTATCAAGGGCCTACTATTAACCCACTTTGAACCTTAGTTTCTTCATCTGTAAAGTGGAGATAATGATAATGTATTTATCTACCTCAAAAGGATTTGTGTGGGAAAGTCTTTGTAAATCTTACAGTACTATAAAAAGTTCATTATTATGATAAAGGCCAGTAGCCCAGAGCTCACTAGGACTTTGCCCCAAAGATGTAGGTAACATACAGAAACTGTATCTCAAGATCTATTCTAAGTATACAATAACTATATCTGTTGCGTGATGCCCTAGGGAATGTTAACTTTTAGGGACATTTTGCTGGAGAATTATACTCAGTTGGAGAGGAGGATTCTGATTCAGGACTTTTATCATATCCTATATAAAATACCTTTCCTAGGCAAATCCTAGTACAGATCCACCTATGATTACCCAGGAAGCCCAAAATGCTTGAAGGCTGAATTGTTGGCATGACTTTCTGGGAAAGGGGTGCAGTGGAGGAGGAATGATGGGCAGGTGGGAGGAGGCATCTGCTTATCTCCTTATGAGCTGGGGCACACTAGAAGCACACTTCCTTTTTCTAACAGGGACTCTCAGTTCAACACAATCAAAACAGCATTGTCAGTAGGTCAAGCAAAGCTGAAAGTCAACCCTAGGAAGCATAACCGGACATCTTTTAAGTTGATAGGAGCACAAATCAAGGAAGCAGATCAATGTCACTAAAGTAAGTCTTTGAAAAGATTCCAGAACCTGTGAAAAGTCCCAGCATGATTTCTAAGACCTTTCTTAGAAATTTAAGCTTCCACGCACATGCACACACAAACACATACATGAACATATTGCTTGACTCCTTGGCAATAATCTGGGTTGCATAAGGGGGGAAATTTATTATCTTCCAGACTGGCTAAGTTATGCACAAACCTGTCAAACTAAGGAAGCAAAATGTAGAGGGGTCAAAAAATAAGGGACTGCTTCCACTAGTCATCAGATCTCTGCAAATCTAATTCTTCTGGGAGGGCAGTGATCATGTCTTATACATCTTTGTATCCTCCTCACTTCCTATCAGAGGGTCTTGAATACAATGGGCACTCATATCAAAATCATAGTAAATATACCAGTGTATCTAAAACTTGGCCTCAGCAGATGGTTTGATTTCACTTAACTCATCCATTCTTGGATCCCACAGAATACACAATACTGAGGGCCACAGAATACACAATATTGAGGGGACCAGTGATATACAGAATCAATAACCCAGGAATTTCCCCAAGGATGTGGCCAAATCTTTTTTTTTGGGGGGGGAGGGAGTCAAAAAGGACTGACAATAGGATAATTCAATTTAACTCAATAAACATTGATTAAATTTCTACTGTGTATTGGGTACTGTGCTAAGGATACAAAGACAAAAATCAACACAGTTTTGCCCTCTGGGAACCCACATTCTACTAGGTAGAAATAATATGAACACAAAAATAAATATGAAACGTATATGTAATACTTCCTCCATGGTTACTTCACCAACTCCCACTAAATGGGGATTACTCCAACTCCTCTTAAGAGTTCTAGGGGCAACTCTGAGGGTTAGTGGAGTTTATAGTAATTTTGCTCATAAGCCCTCACTAGTGAGCTTCACAATAATCATCAATTAGATTCAATAAGCTTTTAGAAAAGGGGATTTGTTAAGTGAATATGCAAGGGTAGTTGTGAGAGAAACAATCCCCTCTTACCCACACAAGTTCCCTGGGAAAGAGTAGATTTAAACTTATATCAAAATCGTAGTAAGATGCACTTAGAGGAAATTGTGTGGTAAAGGGATAACATAGCTTCTGCTTTCTCCATTGATTGACTCAGTTGAGTTCTCTGAGTCTTCTTCCTTACATATATAAAGTAATTGGGGGTAGGGGAGTTGGGAGAGACTACAAGCACTACTCGAGGAAATCAGGAAAGGCCTCATTTTAGGAGATGGCCCTTGAGTTGATCCTTCCATGAAGCTTGGGATTGGAAGAGATCAAGCTGAGAAAGGAGAGCTTTATAGGAATGGGGGTCAGCCTGGGCAAAGTTCATGTAAGCATTCATTTTATAACTGCCTGAGGTAGTCCTGGATCCCTAAACGCTTTCAAATGAAGCCAGATCAGGCCTGATTAGATAGGAAGACTAGAACCTTTAGGGTGAAAACCTTCCTACTACCTAGTAGATGATGACATTTCTTTGAAAAATTCCAGACAACCAGGATTTGGATTCAGATGAGGATTCTCATAATCTTAGAGCGGAAAAAGTCCATTTCTATGGTGTAAGAAAGTTGAATTTCTATGCTCAGACCCTATTTGAATACGCTTTTTTCCCAAGCTTAATAAACACATACATGCTTAAGAGCTCTGACCCAGTAGTAAGGGAGCACCAATTCCTTACTTTTGCAACACAACCACAATGTGTATTAAAGTACAGGAAGTTCAAGAAGTCAGTATTGTGAGACATGTCTTTGGATTGGGGGTGGAGAGAGGAGGAAGGGTAATGAGTAAGGTCATGGCTAAATTATTCAGATGTATCAATAGACAAGTTGTGTGAAACTCTCCCAATTAAGTTAACTCATTTAAAACTAGCCTTTTATCTTTTCATTTTCAGAGTATGAGAGAAGATGAAGGAGTGTAAAGCAGAGAAATCTGATGGCAATCAGCTTGAGAACATCTGTTTCTCCCGAGGCAGTCAGAGCAGCTAGCTGCTTTGGAGTCAGGGACCACATTCACAGTCACAACAGAGCCCTACCCTTGTCTTTTTCTAGGGGCACATTTTCATTCACTCCTGTGAGGATCATAAACAATCAGGAGTAGAGTACCCAGAAGAGAGGGATAAGTTGCAGTGAAGTGAGGGCAGCTTCTGGAGATGAGAATATGGGGACACCCCCCCTTCTCCCTATGGTAAGGGAGAGGGAGATGGCGCCAGGCCAAAATATGAAGTTTGAGAGGTAGGAGGAAGAGCATTGGAATTCTGAAAGGGAGGAGTTTTTTCTTACTGGAAACAGAGAAAGAGAACAGAAGGGACTATCCAAGGCCACGAGATCAATGAGGTGATCCAAAGAATTCCTAAGCTGGGGAGCTAAAGGAAAAAAATACTTTTCTAGACCCGATATCACAAAGGTCATGGAAACAGAGTTGGGAGAAACCTAGGAGTCATCTATTTAAGTGGTATCAAACCCAAATGAAAACAGGGACCACTTACATATGGAAGTACATAAGGATCCCTGTAGACTGCATACTGACTTAGTTTTAAAATGATGTGTATGTATGGATGTATATATGTATGTGTATATGTGTGTGTATACACATACTTACGTACACACACACACACACACACACACACACACACACACACAGAGTATTTTTATTTCCCAATTACATTTTAATCTCATTTGGGTAGCTCTCTGGAGTGCTGTGGGCATCCAACCAGTGTGTTTGACACCTCTGATCTACCTTACTGCCTCCTTAAAACATAAGTCACTATACAAAATCCCAGATATGCAGTTATCTAGCCTCTATTTGATTGTCTCTGATACTTTCTGAGGTAGCCTGTTATATCTTTAGACAGCCCAGTTAGAAAATCTTTCCCTGGGGCGGCTAGGTGGCGCGCTGGCCAGGTGGCGCGCTGGCCCTGGAGTCAGAAGGACCTGAGTTCAGATCTGGCCTCAGACACTTAACACACACAAACACAAACAAAAACAAAAACCTAGCCGTGTAACCTTGGGCAAGTTACTTAACCCCAAATGCCCTCCAAAAAAGCAAAAAAAAAAAAAAAATCTTTCTCTTCAGTGTGACCCTGCCTGGACAAGTCACTTCACTTTTGCTATATGACCTTGGGTAAGTGCTCAGCTTTTGTCTGCCTTGGTTTCTCAAACGGGAGATGTGACAATAATGGTGCCAGCTCTAATTGTGGTTATGAAGATCAAGTGAGTTATGTGTAAATATTTTGTAAAGCCCTTAGCATAGTGCCTGGCCATGGCAGGAACTTAGGAAATGGTTGAAATATTTTTAAAAAGAGAAAAATGTTTCCTTACAATAAACCAAAATGCTTGTTTGTTGCTCATTCCTCTTCATGGTCCTGTGAACCATACTGTCATAGGAGGGCATTTTTGTTTATGTTTGTTTTTTTTTTTTTGCAAAGGTACTGGAGAGATATGCCATTTCCTTCTCCAGTAGATTAAGGCAAAGAGAGGCTAAGTAATTTGCCCAGGGTCACAGAGACATCATTTCTCTTCTACATGTCCGTCCTTCAAATATTGTGAAAACAATGATCATGTCCCTTCCCTTCTTTCCTATAACTGAGGCTGCTAGGTGGTACCGTAGATAGAATGCTGGGCCTGGAGTCATGAAGACTTGAATTCAAAACTGATCTCAGACACTTATTAGTTGGGTGACCCTGGGCATGTCACTTAACCTCCATCTGCCTCAGTTTTCTCAAATGCAAAATGGGGACAATAATGGCACCTACCTTCTAGGGTTGTTTCAAGTATTAAATAAGATGGTATTTGTAAAGTGCTTAGCACAGTCCAGCATATAATAGACTCTATCTGAATGCTTACTCCCTTCCCCTAATCTTCTCCTTTCCAAACTAAACATACCCACTTGGAATACCTGGTTCTTTCTAATATACATACATACTTTTAAGGCATGACTTTAAGTTCCTTTGCCATTCTAGTTTACACTGACTCTGGATACATTCCAGATAGTCAACATTCTTTCTTTAAATTTTTTTTTTCCCTGGGGGCAGCTAGGTGGTACAGTGACTAGAGCACAGGCCCTGGAATAAGGAGAACCTGAGTTCAAATCTGGCCTCAGACACTTGACGCTTAACTAGCTTTGTGACCTTGGGCAAATCACTTAACCCCCATTGCCTTGCCCACTACAAATTGTTTTTTTTTCTTATTTCCTTAAATATTTTCCAATTACATTAAATTTTAATATTCGTTTAAAAAATTGTGAGTTCTAAATTCTCTTCCTCCTTTCTGCCCCTCCCTCACCCATTCAGAAGACAAGCAATACAATCATACATGTGAAGTCATGCAAAACATATGTCCATATTAGTCATGATGCAAAAAGACTCCTTGCCCAAAAAAGCCAAGAAAAAAGTAATTTGCATTCAGAATTCATCGATATATTTTCTGCAGGTGGAGAGCATTTTCATCATGAGTCCTTTGGAATTGTCTTGCAAGGATCATTGTACTGATCAGAGTAACAAAGTCTTTTAGAGATAATAATTGTTACAATATTGTTGTTACTCTGTACAATGTTCTCCTGGTTGTCAACATTCTTTCCAAAATGGGACTCCCAGCACTAGGCACGATAGTCCAGAAGTAGTCTGACCAGGAGAGAATACAATGGGACTAGCACCTCTCTTAGAGTAGTTGCAAGGTTTCTATTAATGAATGAAGAAATCAGATGATTGCCTTAGCTTTTTGACCAACATATCACATTGCTGACTCACCACGCTTGCAGTAGAAATCTATAATATTACATGTGCGTCTTTTATTGAGAGATGGAGAAATGCAAGACAGAGGACTGTGTGGCTGTAACCTAACTAGTCAAATCCAGGACAAGGGAAGTATAATGTTAAGATAAAGATAAAAAAAAAAGGTAAGATAAGACTTAAAGCATTAGTAAACTAAAACAAGCAGGTGGACATCATGTAGGTGGACTGGGAATCAATTTTAAGAGCTTCTTGCAATTTGTGAAACTGTTACCCTTCATATGTTCCCCACAACATTAATAAAAAATTTTTCCTGGAAAGATTCTTTGAAGTGATGTGAAGTGGAATGAGTAGAACCAAGAGAACACTGTACACAGTGGCATCAATATTACCCTATGATCAACTTTGAATGACTTAATTACTCTCAGCAATACACACTGATCCAAAACAATTCCAGAGGGCTCATAATGAAAAATACTATTTACCTCCAGAGAAAGAACAGATGGAATCTGAATGCAGATTGAAACATGCTGTATTTCACTTTCCTTATTTTTTTTTACATTTTTTGGGTCTGTGTTTTCTTTCACAACATGACTAATCTAGAAATATGCTCTGTGTGAATGCACATGTATAACCTATGTCAAATTGCTTACCATCAGGGAGGGATAGGGAGAATCTGGAACTCAAATTTTTTTTAAAAACATTAAAAATTATTTTTACATGTAATTGGGGAAAATAAAATAATTTTTTTAAAAAAGCGAGTGTTTTGCAGTAAATCTACTTTAAAGCACTTAAGAGGATAAACACTATTTATTTTCAAAGGAAAAGAAAGATGCTGCCAAGTCGGTGGCTAGTTGGGAGCAAAGGCCCCAGGTAATCAGTGGTAGCATCTAACCCAATAGACTGGGTACTACTAGGATAGGGCTCTGACCCAGGCCACAGTGGTGAGTTCAAACCAGAATAAGCTTAAGGGTCTTGAGTTAATCAGCTGGAGCAGAGGGATGTGCCATTATACTGGTTTCATTCTCACTTATGACCATAGCTCTGTGAAGCCACAGGTCTTATTTCCATCTTCTCTCAACTTTCTGCCACATAGTTTCCTGATGGGGACCTAGTCTGTGGCCACTAATAATTTCTGAACAAGGTGGTGGTTTGGAGATCATACCCTTCTCACTTCACTACAGCTGATGCTGGCAAGAGTCTTCCTAAGGAGGAACCAGAGAAGTCTTGGCATACTAGTCTCCACCATGCCTCCATGCCTTTTTCCCTACCTCCCCCTTCTTCTCTTTTTCAGGTTTGATTTGTGTATTATCTTCCCCCCTTACATTGGAAGCTCCTTGAGGGCAGGGACTATCTTTTTTTTTTTTTAATTTGTTTCCCCAGCACTTAGCACAGTAGCAGATTCTTAATAAATGTTTACTGAATGAGAGAACATAGGCTCACCCCAAACCTAGAATCAGCTGAGTTAGGGCTGTGTGCTCCTTCATCCACTACATTTTCCCATCAGGGACAGCTACCCTGTTTTTCCACATTCAGATGCTCCAGCCTGTACAGCTGTTCTTCTCTCCACCCAAGCCAGATTCCATCAGTACTTCATGCTAAGAACCGTGCCTGGCTGTGAGGAGGTTGGGACTGGTTACAAAGATGAAAAAGGGAAATATGATGTATGTGTGGGTCACTGGGCTCTCGGCTCTCGGCTCATCCTGGCTTGAAGGCCTGTCTTATGATTCACTCACTGCCCTAGCAGTTCCCTCAGGGAGAGTGAACCTTGGACAGCGCAAAGGTGATCACTTGAAGAAGTTGGAGAAGTCTTTGCTTTGCAGCAAAGTAATTCCATGGAAAATGGAGCTGGCTTCTACTATGAAACTGGATGGATTTTCTGGAAAATCTCCCCAGGGTCTGGAATTCATCCACTGGAACAACTGCCTTACATCTGAAAGCTTTCCTCAGCATTACACTGGGTTTTGCCCCATCAATTCCACTGACTAATGTTTTCTCAAACAAACTTCTCCTGTCCCCCCTGCCCCAGAGCAGAATCCACTAGAAATGTGATATTTTCTCTAGGGAAGGAGCTAGCCTTCTCCATAATTTCTGTTCCCTTGGATACTACCCACCCTCCAAGTTCCTTTATTTCATACACCAGAGCCTTTCCTACTGAGGTAGCTGACAGGGAAAGGTTTCTGGGCAGTTAAACCCCATAGTTAGGTTGCCCTCAAGCAAGGGATATTAACAGCTTGTGTGTGTCATGGACCCCTTTCGTAGTTTGGTGAAGTTTATAGACCTCTTCTCAGAATAATATTTCTAATTGCAAAAAATACATGCATAGGATTATGGGGAAACCAATTAAATTTGAAATAAAGTCAACCAAATCTATTTAATAAAACAACAACCATCACCAAGTTCACAGACCCCAGATTAGGAATCCCTACTGTAAAGGATCATGAGGGCTATCTTTTCAAGCTATCTTCTCCCTCTGGAAGGTGCTTATGGTGACCTAATGAACTTTAAAACTTGTCCATGTGAAATCTTGAAGCAAATAAATTTGTCTCACTATTTTAAACACACAAATTCCTGGGTCTGAGTTGACACTACACAGTTGGAGTGAAGTTCTAACTCAGGAAATTCCCTTCATTTTTGGTTAACCTGTTAACAGCTGCTCCCTCAGAGGCAAAGCCAGCAATGGGGTTTCCATCTGGCAAGGACTAAGGGTTCTTGGGGCAGAAGAGCCATAATCAGGTTATAACAACAGAGCCAGTCCTCAGAGAAGCTGCTACATTCCTTGCTCACCCCTCATTGGCACTGGAAAATGTCCAAATTACTTTCTTCTATCCCTTCACCTCCTCTTACTGCCCCTCCCCAACTTTTTATACTCAGTATCCCTACAAAGAGTGCAGTTTAAAGCCTTAAGGTTTTCAAAGTGCTCTCTCATTTGAGCTTCACAACAATCTTGTAGGTTTTAATAAGTATATGAGGCTAGATTTGAACTCAGGGAGATGAATCTTCCTGACTCCAAGCCCAGAACTCTATCCACTGCGCTACTTAGATACCTATCCCCATTTTTTCTTCTGGTAAAACTGAGGCACAGGGAGGTTAAGAGACTTGCTCTTGACTACCCAGATATTAACACCAAAGATAAGATTCAAATCTAGATGATCTGAATCCAATGCTTTTCATTATATTATGTTCCCTCTCCCGTCCTTTCCCTTCAGAATATCAATGCAAATTGTTCCTAAGTGATATGAGCAGAGAGAAAATGTTCCCTTAAGCACTGAGCTTTGGAAAAAGTGTAATCTGACCCCCAAATCTAAGTCAGACACCCTCAACTAGAAATGGCTCCCACTCTCCTTGACCTCTGAATCACGATGACCTTGACATCCTTGCTGCAATCTCGTTCCATAGCTTCTTTGAGGTGGCTCTCTCATAGGTCTTTTCCTATTTCTTCTACTATTACAACACCCCAGAAATGTAGCCATTCCCCAAAATTCTGTCCTTTATCTGTTCTCTATATCTTCTCTCTTTATATAATTATCATATTATTAACAGAATGTAAAGGTAAAATAATAGTATAATTATTAATATGACATTAATAAATAATATAGTATAATTACTGTAATATTAAATTATATGATTCTATGTATTCTTTCCTATATCTTATCTTCTATCTCTATACTCAATTCCTTAGAGATCTCATTTAATCCAACAATTTCAACAATCACCTCTAAATGGATGACCCTGCAATACACCTCCAGTTTTAATGTCTCTATCAAGATTTAAGACAAGGGGGCAGCTGAATGGCATAGTGAACAGAGCACTAGCCCTGGAGTCAGGAGGATCTGAGTTCAAATCTAACCTCAGACACTTTACACTTACTAGCTGTGTGACCTTGGGTAAGTCACTTAACCCCAATTGCCTTGCCTTCCCTCCTCCAAAAAGACTAAAAAAAAAAAAAAAAGGATTCAAGGGAACAATTACAACTGCAAAATGGACATCTCCACATCAATGTTCCATAAGTACTCAAATTTAGTGTGTCTTAAAATGAATTTTCCTTTTCCCCAAAGCCTATCTTCCCTGTTTTTCCTATCTTTGTTACTGGTATATCCATTCTACCAGTTATCCAGGATTAAAACTTGAGAGTTATTTCTTATTTCTTCCCTCTCTCTTCCCCTTACCCCCACATTTGGTTATCAACCTTTATTATTAATCATTTTCTTCTTTTTCATGTCTCTATGGAAGAAGTAACCATTCTCCTCACCAAGGCCAATGCCTTACATCACTTGTTTCTATGTATATTCTATTGATTCTATTCCTTCCTGTCTTCTCCTGGAGCTTACTCTATCATTTTTCCCTCTCTCTTTTTCAATATCTCTATTTACTATCTCTTGCTCTACTGCCTACAAATGTGCTCAGGTCTATCAATCTATCAGGTCAAACAAAACAAAAAACTTACACTTTGCTCTACTGCTCCCTAAAGCAATCATCCTATCCCCCCTCCCTCTTCCTTTCCAGTACCAAAGTCCTAAACCTAATCAACACTTGCTGCCTCCAACTTTCTCTTCAATCCCTTGCAATTTAGCCTCTGCTCCTGCTACTTGATGGAAATTGTTCTTGCCAAGGTTGCCTTTTAACTACTAGATCTGATTGATTTTTCTTTGGCCTAATCACCTCTTGACGTCTCTACAACTTTTGCTATCACTGTACGCTCCCTCCTTTGGGATATGTGCTTTTATCTCCTTTGGCTCTCAAGACACTGCTCTCTCCTGTTTTTTCTTCACGGTTCCCCTGTCTGCTCCTTTTTAGCCACCTTTGCCAGATTATTACCCAGCAATTAATCCTACCCTGTTACTATGGATATTGGTCCCCAGGGATCCGTACTAGGCCCTCTTCTCCTTTCTCTTTACACTCTCTCCCAAATCTCATCAGCTCTCATTTTCCTACAGATGACTCCGGCAATCTTTATCATAGGATCATTAAATCTAGATGATGGCCATTTAGTCGAGCTGTCTCATTTTACATATGAAGAAATTGAGGTCCAAGAAAGTTAAGTGACTTGTCCAAGACCAAACAGGTAATAAACATTAGCTGTAGGATTTGAGACCAGGTTTTCTGACTCTAGAAATAGTGTTCTTCCTGTAATGAGCTCCAGTCAAGGATCAGCTCCTTGCCAGTTATCTCCCCCTGGATATCCTGTAGGCATATCAAACTTACTCTGTCCAAAACAGAACTCATTACTGTATCCTCCTAAACCAGCCCATCTGCTACACTTCCCCATTTCTAGTGAGGGCACCGTCATCCTTCTAATCATTTTAACCTTAGAATGAGTCTTGGTTCTTCCTTTTTCCATCTCCCTATATACAACAGTTGCCAAATTTGATCAAACCTCTCAGATTTTCCTTTCTCCCCAATCAGATGGCAACAATCTTAGTTCAGGTCCTCACTACCTGATGTCTATAGCAGTATTCTAACTGTAACATCCCTAGAATGGAAATTCTTTCTCCTTCCCTAGTCTATCCTCTACATAGCTTCCAAAATAATTTTAAGGTATAGGTCTGACCATGCTCAAACATTTTCAGTAGTTTCCCATTACCTCTATTAATAAAATACAAATTCCTTAGTCTGGAATTTAAAGCCCTCTACATTGTGGCTCCAAACTACCTTTTCCACACTTATATCATGCTAATCTTTTTTTCACAACTCTTATGTTCTATTCAAACTGAACCATTCATTAGTCCCCAAACTTGACAATCCCTTTCCGGCCTTCCTTGATCCCCACAGGTTTACTTTTAGGCATGGAATGTTCTCCCTCCCTCTTCATGCTTGGCTTCTTTCAAGGATCATCTCAGAAGGGATCATCATTGTGAAGCTTTTCCTGATTTCTCCATTTGGTAATGAATGTCCTAGTCCTCTTCAACTGACCTTGTAGTAGACATATATGCTGTGTTTCCCCAGTTATATATAATTTACTTGAAGGCAGGGTCTTTTGTGTGTATGACTTTGTCTCTTAGGTAACTGAAATAGTGCCTTATACATTTTGGAGGAGTCTGATCCTGTGATTTCATTGACAACATCAATTCTTCCACATTAATGTAATTAGATTGGTTATAAAGGTAGGCTAAGAGAGTAGCCTACAGCAAAGGTAGGTTAAGCAAATTGTCCATGGCTACACGACTATTAAGTGAAGGAGGCAGTACTTGAACTAAATCTCACTGATTCCACATCTAATTCTATATTGACTCAACAGACTGACTCTCACCTTGAATATAGTAGGCACTTAGTAAAAGTTGGTTGAATTTAATTGTATTCACTTGCCCCTCAAAATAACAAAACTATACCACTCCTCATCCCTTGAATGTATCTCATACTTTTGTGTCTTTGGTCAGATCATTCCTAAACTGGGATGCTTTTCCTTTCCCTCTGCCTTTCAAGAACCAGTTCAAAGGTTACACCATCCATGAGACCTGCCCTCATCCCAAGAGAATGTGAACAGTTCCTTCTTTCACTCCTGAACTCCCAGAGCATTGTCTTCATACCTCTTATATTTATAACCTTTCAATTTATATCATAGTTATTTATGCATATGTTTAGATTCCTTAAGAGCAGAGACTGTAGCATTCATTTTTGTATGTATTACAATAAAACTAAACATAGCAGGCATTCAATAAATGTTTGCTGAACAAAAGAGAATCAGTAAAGTTTGATCTCATCAAGGAACAGAGATGAACTTGTACTTATCTAACAATAATACTATGCATGAGGCAATGAGAGGCCTCTGGCCCAGATCATGAGCCAGCAGCATGTTCCAAATGCCGAGCTGCTTAAGGTCTCCATCTGCCTTCTATTCCCTCATTTGCCAGACGCTTGACAAATTGATGCATTAATGGTCACTCAGGACCTGTCCTCAGTTACCTTGGTTAGACTCACAGATTGAACCATCCTTCACTCTCTTATTGCTTTCTGCCCTGAGGCTTGAAGAACACAGCAATCTCTCAAAAAATATAGGAACTTCTCAGTAGAGATGACAACAAAAATGTGCAGAATAGAACTTGTAGTGCCAATGCAATATTCACAGTGCCCATGATCACTATAAATATACCTGCATGGTGCTCAACTGCAAAATATAACAGACTCTCCACATAGAAGACAGAAGCAAAACATTTATTCAAACACCAGAAAACCAAATCCCAATAGCAGTAAGCTGATTCCATCATAGTAGCAAAGAAGTTAATAAGTCATAACAGCACAGAGAGATATCATTCTTTAGTTTTCCCACAAACCAATATAAGACCAATACTTACATGCAAACCTATCTGTTTCCCTGGGAATAATGCTCTCCTCCTAACTGTCTAGTCTAGCTCTGACTCCCAGCTTCCTGTGGGCTCTTCTCTACTTTTCTGCAAACTCCTCCTACCACAGACTCCATATGATTACATTTAGCCTATTAGGGGGCAGAACTTATTTTCAAAGCAGGAAAGGTCGTCAAATTCCCTTAGGCTCATTAAGAGGCAGGAAAGATCTTCAGATTCCTACTACTATTATAGGACTATGATGTGAGGCATGATGAATGTGTTCAGTTGTTTAACTTACCTCTACTTCACTGTTACAAAGGTTGGCGGGGAGGTTGAAGTCTGAAGAAGTAACAATAATGGTTTTAAAAAAGAAAAAGAAAATGAACTTCTGGTGCCCATATGGCAGAGTAAGGAAGGAACCCTCTGAAGCCCTCCCAAATTCCCCTCCAAACAACTAGAAAACCACCTCAGAAGTGATGTAAGAGCAGGAAAGCAGTTTACTAGCCCAGCAGGAAAGGTCTATCTCACTGGGATAGGAGTGAGGTGAGGTCCAAGAGCAGAAACATTTAAGATATGATAAAACAAAATCAAAAAAGTAAAAAAAAAGAAGAAAATGCGAAATTTCTCATTGGAAAAAGAACTTATCTAGAAAATAGGTCCAGGAGAGAATAATATAAGAATTATTGGACTATGTGAAAGCCATGATAAGAAAAAAAAAAGCCTGGACAACATCTTTGAAGAAATTATATATATAATTTGATTCTGATTAGGAGGATACCCCCCCAAAAACAAAATAAAGGGGTGACAAAGAAAATTGCACTGGAAGAGATGGGAGATTGAATGAGGGAAATCATCCCACATAAAAGAGGCATGAAAGAGTTATTATAATGGAGGAGAAGATGGGGGTGGGGGGAAGGATGGCGGGCAAAACTTAAGCCTTACACTCATCAAAACTAGCTCAAAGAGGGAACATACACACTCAGTTGGATATAGAAATCTATCTTACTCTATAAGGAAGTAAAAAAGGATAATAAAAGGGGGAGGGGAGACTGATACAAAGGAGGATATACTGGGGAAAGTGGTGATCAGAAGTAAAACACTTGTGAAGACGGGAAGGGTGGAGTGTAAGAGAGAGGTGGGGATAAACAAGTGAAAAATAGCATGGAGGGAAATATTCAGTTAGTTATCATAATTATAAATGTGAATGGGATGAACTCACCCAGAAAAAGAGAAGCAGACAGCAAAAGCAAAAGTAGATCTCATTAAAAGAGATAAAGAAGGAAATCACATCTTGCTGAGAAGTGCCATAGACAATGAAGTCATATTAACATTAGACATATATGTACCAAATGGTATAGCATCTAAATTTTTGAAGTTGAATGAGCTGCAGGAGGAAACAGATAATAAAATTACTAGTGGGAGAAACTCAAAATTGTAATACTAGTGCACAGTTGGTGGAGTTGTGAATTGATTCAACCATTCTGAAGAGCAATTCGGAACTATATCCAAAGGGCTATAAAAATGTGCATACCCTTTGATCCAGCAAATACCACTGCTAGGTCTATATCCCAAAGACATCCCAACAAAGGGAAAAGGATCTATTTGTACAAAAATATTTACGGCAGCTCTTTTTGTGGTGGCTAAGAATTGGAAAAATGGAGAATAGCTAAACAAGCTATGGTATATGAGTGTAATGGAGTATTATTGTGTTATAAAAAAATGACAAGCAGGATGATTTCAGAAAAACCTGGAAAGTCTTAACATGAACTGGTGTATAATGAAATGAACAGAACCAAGGAAACACTGTAGACAGTAGCAGCAATATTGTATGATATTGACCTGTGAATGACTGAGCTATTCTCTGCAATACAATGATTCAAAACAAACCCAAAGGATTAATGAAGCATTACTACCTGCATCCAGAGAAAGAACTGATATTAATTGAATAGACTGAAATATGCCATTTTCTACTTTCTTTCATTTTTTTCTTTTATTCAAGTATTCTTGTACAAAATGAGTAATATGGAAATGTTTTACATAATTGTACACGTATAACCAATATCTGATTTCTTATCATCTCAGGGAAGGGGGAGGGCAGGGGAAAGGAGGAGGGATTAGAATTTGGAACTCAAAACTTAAAATAAAAATGTTAAAAAAAAACTTGAAAAAAATAAGGGAAAATAACTCCCTTAGCAGTCATCCCATGGCAGAGACTGTCAACTTTACAAGTCCATGCAAACAACATAGGTGGTAAGCAGTTGCTTGTATCATTCTGTAACTAGAATGAATAACTTCTCATCTGATTGCAATTCATCCCTTAAGTCCCCACTCAAGTCCTCTCCTTTCTCCATGAAGCCTTCCTTGATCACTGCATTCTATTTACAAGCCAGGCACCACCTAACCTTAGCACTTAATTATATTCTGTCACAATTATGAGACCTGAGAGACACTGGTATAGGACTGTTCAGCATGCCATGTCTGTGCTCTATGAGCAAAGCAGAACTGCAGTAGTTCAAAAGACATGTGAGATGTGCAAATTTAGAGACATCTCCATTCTAACCGTTCCTATGTACTATTTGAACTTAACCTGAGGTAAGGCTTTCCAAGCTTATATTGGTTTAATCAGCCACAGTTGGATACACTGTACAATAATCCCAACATTGTGATGTCATTTTGGCCCTCTTCTATTATGAAGGACAACAAACTATCAAAGCACTCCCAGGAACCTCAGGGAGCTAACATTTTATTGGGAGGAAGCATATGCACCATAATTCTAAGTGAAAAGAGCATTATTATACTAAGGGGAATGGTTTCCCATAGGAGACAACACATGAATTAAGCCAAAAATGAAGGTTGGCATTCTATTAGACTCAGTAACATTAGCTTTCTTACTATTCCACAAAGAAAACACTCCATCTCTCAGCACTGGTCATTTTCCTTCAGTGTCCCTCATGCCTAGAATGCTATCCCTCTTCATTCCCTTCATCTCCACCCTACTAACTTCACTAGTTTCCTTCAGGTTCCAACTAGAATTTCATCATCTACAGGAAACCTTCCCTCAATTCTAGCATCTTCCCTTTCTTATTTACTTTCAACTTGGCCTATAAATAGCTCATTTGTACATATTTGTTTGCTTGTGGTCTCCCCATAAAACTGTAAGCTCTTTGTCTTTCAACTCTTTTTTCCCCTAGTACTTAGCACAGTGCCTGACACATAATATTTTTTGAATGACTGACTAAGGGATACAGGTAGTCAGCTGGTACAAAAGTATGGTAGGAAAATACCATGCCGAGGTTAAACTAGTTCGGCTACAACATACAGTACACAAAGGGTAGAATCCTGGAAAAGTAGGCCGATGCTAGAATTTGAAGTGCTTTAAGTGCCTGAGGAGTCTGTATTTTATTGTGGAAGTAAGGCAACACTGAATGTTCTTTGGGTAGGGGAGCGTCATGGTCAAACTTGTGCCTTAGATGATTTTGGTAGCAGATGATTGGAGAGAAGAGGAGCTGAGAGAACAGTTAGGAAGCCATTATAAGAATCGTGGTAGGAGATAATTGGGCTTAAACTTGCCTGGTGGCCATCTTAGTAGAGATAAGATAATGATGGAGGTAGAGAGATAATGTTGAATTTATAAGACTTAATTTTTTTTTTTTTGTATAAGGGGCTGGGGAGATGAAAGAATTAAGGAGGAAATTCATGTTGCAAACCCAGGTGGGTATAAGGAAAGTGGTATCTTTAATAGAATAAGGGGAAGTTTGAAGTCTGCAGGAAGAATGTATTTAGGGGCAAGATGATGAATCTCATTTTGGATACAATGGGTATATGTGAGGTATCTACTGGAAATACAGTTTGGAAAAGTCCAAGTATGGGACTGGAGCTCAGGAAAGAAACTAGGGCTGGGCAGAAGTATCTGGGAGTCATCTGCATAGAGATCACTGAATCTATGGTAGCTTGATTCAGAAACATTAGAGAGGATCCAGGACAGAGCCTTGGGGAAATACCCTTCTTAGGGGACAGAACATAAATGATAATTCAGCAAAGAAAACTGAGAAACAGTCAGTCATGTAGGAGAACCAGATGAAACAGTGTCATATACAAGTGAGGAGGGAGTGCCCAGGAGGAAGGGGTACCCAACAGTGTAAAATACTTCATAAAAGTCAAGAAGAAGAAAGAATGAGAAAAAGGTCTTTGGACTTAGCAATTAAGGCATCAGAAGTAACATTAGAGGGTGAACTTCAGAAGAATGGCTAAGTTACCTTTTTGTCTGTGATAATTTCAAGTTCAATGATTTTATCTTCTTAGCCAAGTTATAAACTACGGGAGCTAAAGATTCAGATTTTATTGTGTTCGGTGTACCTCATAGTGTCTAGCACAAATGTAAACACAATGTAGATATTTGAAAATGACCTTATCTAATTAATCAATTTACCATGGCATATAACAACCACCAAAAGTTAGAGGAAGCCAAAGTTTGGGGAATTAGGACTCAGCACCAGACACTTACTATTTTAGGAGGTGGGAGATCAGGTAGGCTCTTTTGTGGGGCAGATAAGTGCTGTACCAATTCCCCATTGGTCAGAGGATCTGAAAAATTCAGTGCTGCAATGAAGAAAATGGAGAAATATTAGTGTGAGGCATCTATTTCACAGCAGAATGCAATCTTATGCACAGGAATCACATCTGAGAAGGAAGTCTGGTGGTATGTGCTCAGAAACTACTTTGAAGACTGTATTATCTTCTCTCCAAGAATACAATGCAGTAGCACCTTAGCTACAGGAAAATTCTTTTGGAGGAACCTGTTTTGGATTTCTGGAATGTTCCTCCTCCAACTCCCGTGGGTCAAAAATGGTACAGACCACAGTGTCTTCAGTAATCATTAGACCTGCAGGAGTGATTGCTATATAGAGAGACTCAGTGTTTACCCTGTGATTATGGTTCTTTCCATCCCGTAATTTATGCAGCAGGCAAACTGTTTTTGGCAGATTGGTCACTACTCAAAAGGGATAGTTTAGCTGAGGTTTTGGAGGCAGAGGGTGAGGGAATCATGTCTAAAAACCAGTGGCACCAAATAGTCATGTGTTTTGTGGAAAAGCCCTGTTGGGTTGTTTTGTTTGGTTTTTTAATTCTGATCACTAATATCCGTAAGAGAAATACCCATGATACACTAAATAGAATAAACTTAACAGACTGTAGGTAACCTTCAGGACCATAAGAAGGAACCTTAGATAGTTCTGATGTCTGTTATTCTTGCTACCAGGAAAGCTAAAACTGGTGGATCACTTGAACCTGGGAGTTCTGAGCTGCAGTAGGCTAGGATGATTGGCTGTCTATACTAAGTCTCACATCCAATATAATGAGTCCCTGGAAGCAAGCTACTACCATGTAGCCTTGACTAAGGAAGAACAAACCATTCTAAATCAGAAATGAAAAAGGTCAGTACTATACTGATAAGTAGTGGGGTTGAGTCTGCAAGTAGCCACTGCATTTCCAGCCTAGACGGATGGATGGGTGGATGGAAGAAGAAAAAGAGATAAAGGGAAAAAAAGAATGAACCCTGCTGGATATCATCCCTATTAACTCAATCCAAGTTTTTATGTTAAAAGGCAAGATGCCTTGGGGAAATGGGCAAGGACACAGGAGTCAAAACATCTTAATTCTAATCCCATCATTTTAATTAGCTTAATTTATAATCTTGGTAAAAAATCATTTTAGCTTTCTCAGTTCAATACTTAGCTCATAGAACTGTAAGAAGATAAAATGAGATAACACATTTATTGTCAGAATGCTTCAAAATGTAAGAGATATCATAAAGATTTAAGATATATTTTCAAATGTCCAAAGAAGTTATTCAGATTCTAAAATAATTTAGGGATGGGAAACATACAAATATCTAATCAGAAGATATATACTACAAGACTAAGAGTAAAGTGCCCAAAATGGTTCCGTTTACAATATTAGAAACATTACTTCTTCCTCCTGATGATGATATGAATGAATCAGCCACATGTGACCCTCTAGGTCCTCAAGTGCAGCCCTTTGACTGAATCCAAACAAAGTTCTATGAAGTGTGGATTCAGTCAAAGGGTCACACTTGAGGACCTAGAGGGTCACATGTGGCCTAGAGGGTACAGGTTCCCTACCTCTGGTAGGGATATTCAGTCCCTAAAGATGGAATTCTTAACCTGGGATTTTTTTTTAGGTAATTTCATTTTAATAATTGTTTTCTTTGGTAATTCTATGGATTTCTTTTATGTATTTAAAAACAATATTCTGAGAAGGGGTCCACAGGCTATACCAGATTGCCAAAGAAATCTATAATACAAAAGGTTAAGAGGCAAGCACATTTTAAGAAATGGGCATATGAGCAGTTGAAAATCAGAATACTGTTATCCCAAAATACCATCCTCCAGCTGAAGAATGCAGTACTGTCATCCCAAAATACAATCTCCTTGCTGAAGAATAGAATACTGCTATCCCAAAATACCATTCCCTAAAACACAGCTCCCAGGAATAGCTCCCCAGGCTCAGCCAAAGCTTTGATGTTTAGGGTCATGGAAGAATGTGGCAGATGCTCCCTATAACCACTCCCCTCCAGGATATAAGTCCCACCCTACCAATCAGCAGCTCTGGCCCAGATCCAATACCTTTGTCTTTGTCATTTCCTTTGCCTTCTATCTCCACAGGTGGCTGCTTATGGGTTGTAACTTTGTTCATGTAAATGTATTCTTCATCAGAATCTGTGGAAGAACAAAGGGCAAGATTCACTTTAGCTCTTGCTGAAAGAAAAGATGATGGAGAACTTGTTTATATTGCTTGTGTTGAGGAGATCATATATTATCTGCCTTATCAAAAAATACAGATGCAAAAAGAATCAAGAATTAGAGTTGATCTAAAAAGAACTGATTTCAGTCAGTAGTCCTTCCAAAGTGGGGTGCCATGTTGCTTAGTCCTTCTCCAGCCCCATTTTTCGGCATGTGTGTACCACAGGTGGCCACTAGAGTGAACAAGAACTTTGGGGACAAACCCTGTTCAAAATTTGCTTCCCTGTTCTACCAATTAGAAATTACTTTGTATTAATAAACCCCTCTTTTAAAATACAAATATTCCTTAGTAAGGATAAGCTTTAATGTGAACTACTTTAATCAAATAGCTATTCTTTGACCTAGGGAATTGGAATTTTGTTTTAAAGCATAAGACAATAGTGCTGGCCTGAGCTGGTACCACAGTGGGAAGGTTTGAACAGTTAGAAAGAAAATGACAAGACTGCCTGCCAGGTATATCACTGTGGGTTTATATGGGTACAGGTGAGGATGTTTTAAGGAAGTAAAAACGTGCCATTCACTTTCCAATTTGGTATGGTGATTCCTTAGAAGCAAGCAACTCCTTCAGAAAATAAAATCCATATTGGTCAGAAAACCTGCTTTATGCCTTTATGCCTTTATACCTCAAGGGCAGAGAGGGATCTGCGTGGGGCTCAGTCTGGATTTGATCATTTTATCAATGGCATGGATAAAACTGAGAACATATGTATTAAATGGCCACTTTACACATTAGCCTCTTAAAAACAAATGAAAGCTAGTCCCCTGGATGCCAAGAAGGGTGGCAGCAGAATATGGCAGAGTTGGATCTGTGGACAGGGGACTGAATTGACCTCCCAGCTTGGCAACCAAACCTCCTCTATCTCTTTGGGCCTGTACATACTAGATCTGTAAAATGAGGGGACTGAATCTCCTCTAAGGTGTCTCCATCTAAATCCTATGGAGCTCAAAGTCTTCCATAAGACCCATTCAAATACAGCCTTCCTTGGTACTGTGCCCTGCCCCTTTTTTCCAGTCCCAATGAATGAAAAACATTTGTTCATGTATTAAGTATCTATCCTATTTTGGGCACTGTGATAAACACTGAGGATGTAAAAACAAGCAGGGATAACCTCCCAGTGTCCTCCTTTCTCTATGTCCTTGTGACTCTTTTGTGAATTTACCAGGTTCATTTCTGCTTTATTATGACTTTTCTTTCCTGCTGGACTGTGGGCTCTTTGAGGGCAGGAACTAAGTTATTTTCATCTTTTCCCCTACAGTGCCTAGGATACATAGTTAGCAACTATGGGACTGGGCTTAAAGGGCTGTCTTTAATGGTTCTGTGACAGCCTTGAAGGACTTCTCCATTGGAGCGCATCAGGAATCTGCACTCAACACTGAGCTCCTTAACATTCCTTCAACAATTATTTATTAGTTGCCTACTTAAGTGTCAGGTGCTGTGCTAAGTACTCAAAGACAAAAATATCAATAATTTTAAAGACACAGATGCTACTCATAACAAATCTGAAGATGACACAAAACTAGGTGGATGACAGATTCAAGATTAAAAATAAATCTTGGGAGCTGGAACATTAGGCTGAATCTAATAAGATGAAATTCCCATAGGGACAGATGTAAAGTCTTTTACTTGGCTTCAAGAAATTGATTTCTCAAATACAAGACAAGGGGAGGCATAGATCTATATATACACATATGTAGGGGAGTGTGTGTTTGTGTGTGTGTGTATGCATATGTGTTTGTATCTTCAAAAAAGATCTAGGAATTTTCATGGGAGCTTGATATGAGTCAAAAGTGTGATGTGGCAGCCCCTCCTCCCAAAAAAAAACCAAATGTGTCCGTGAGCTGTTAGGAAAGTCATGGCTTCCAGGAATAAAGAAGTAGCAGTCCTTTAGTCCTGGCCCTGATCAGACAACTTCTGGACTAATATATTCAATTCTAGGCACCATGCTTTAAGATATTGATAAGACAGAGAATGTTGAGCAGAAGGATGGTGAAGGCCTTTAACTCTATGCCCATCAAGATCAGCTGAAGGAATTGGTGATGTCTAACCTAGAAAAGAGTTAGGCAGGATATTGTGCCTTTCTTCAAGTACCTGAAAGGCCACTGTTGGGAAGGGATAGGGACTGACCCTGTAAATTCACTGGCAGCGGGAATTTCTGGATGAGGAGTCTCTCTCTTCCTATGCAGACTGGCACCTTTGGAGCAATTTTTAATCTGAGGGAATTACCTTGTCCAGTGATACACAGACAGTATGTGGCAGATTCAGGAACTGAATTCAGGTCTTTCTTGCTTCAAGACCAGATTTTAATCTACTATGTTACATCATAAAGAAGGTTTATAATTGTTCTGTTTGACAATAGGAGGGCAAAGCTAAGAACAACAGGGAAAAGTTGCAAAAGGGGAAGTTGGTGTTAAGAAGGACTTACAAATAATTAGAGCTACTCAAAAGTGGAATGGAGAGCTTCAGGGGACAGTGAGGGGGCTCCCCTTCATTGGAGTTATTCAAAGAAAGTGCTAATGACCTATTTGTTCAAAATTTTGTCAGGGATTCTTTAGGGGCTTTTCTTAAACTAGGTGAGTCCTGTGGCCCCATCTTACTCTGAAATTCTGTGATTCTCTGTTTAAAAAAAACATATGTGGAATTAAAATTATTAGGGGACTGATTTTGGTATACAACATAAGAAGGCCCAGAGATCACTTTGGATGAAGGTCAACTGTGGTTAGCAATGTAATCCTACTTTTACAAAGCAAGCACTACTTTGGGATCACTGAGTTTAGAATATGGTCACTTTCTTGTCATAAGATTACCCTGATTTATACAACAGATGTATCCCTAAAGGGTTATAAATTAAATGGGGGCGGCTAGGTGGCGCAGTGAGTAGAGCGTCTGCCCTGGAGTCAGAAGGACCTGAGTTCGGATCCGGCCTCAGACACTTAACTCACACACAAACAAAAACCTAGCTGTGTGACCTTGGGCAAGTTACTTAACCCCAATTGCAAGCAAGCAAGCAAGCAAGCAAGAAAGAAATTAAATTGTTTTGAGTCAGTTCATATTTTGAATGGACTAAGTTACAGCTATCTAAGGAGTGTCATGTAAAATCCTTCATAAAGTGAATAACCATCTTGTCACCATCCCATAACGAATCTTCTTTGCAATCTGGACCTTCATATATTGTACTGGAACTCTTTTTTTTTTTTAATTCTTTAGAATTCTTTAAAGTGAAGTTTATGAATGTTTGGTTTTGCTCAGATAACTTATGACAAGATATCTTAGGAAACACTGAAGAGAGCTGTGGAACAACTCAGAAAAGAGAATGCCCCAAATTAACTGGAGGGTGGGTGCTACCGAAATTAAAGGGATTAGAATTAGTGGAGCTCAGGGAAGATTGAGGGGATACTGTGAGTTTCATGCATATGAAGCTCTATTTTATAGAGGTTGAAAACTACCTCCCTCAGGGGAAGAACAAGAGATGAGAAAGTGGTCTTCATTAAGCTCTAACCCGTGGATTTAGAATAAATAGCAGGAAGAACTTCCTGAGAGGCAAGTAAGGGGTGGTCTTGGATTGAAGCATTTTCTTCTCTGAAAGCTTCTCACTTCCTAGGATGGTTTTGGTCAGGTTCTACCAAGAAGGCAGGGAAATAGATAAATCCCCTTCTACTGGCCCAAAGACTTGAATATATTTTTAAAGTAAAAAAGCAAAGCAAAACAAAACAAAAATCCTTTAAAATTGCCACCTTTTTCCCTCTTGAAAAACACCTAGAGTTGAGGATTTTGTGGTTTTCAATGCCTCCAATCCAAGTTTCCCTGAATTTCCTTTTCTGCCTCAGGTCATGGTTACACCAGTAACTTTTCCAGAGTAAACACACAAAACCACAAAAGCCAGTCACTGCAAAGAATAGCTTATTTGAAAACTGTCTGCTGCTCTAAGGCACTGGCACATTTACTGATGGGATTAAAGAAATGCCTCAACCCACCACAATCCCTTACTAATATGCAGACAATTATTCTTTATATCTAGACTAAATCCCTCACACTAAAGTGTAAGCCAATTACTACTTTGGTCTTTGATCAACTTTAAGGAAGTATTAAAAAAAATCCCTACTATGTGTTGGACATGAGGGTACTAACACAAAAATGAGATAAATACCTGCTCTCAAAGGGCCTATATGCTACTCTACACAACATTATATACTCTGAAATATGCCTGCTTGCCTCCCTTTGCCCAAACCTTTATCACCACAAAGTACTTTTTTCTGCTATCCAAAGCAAAGACTATCTGGGGATGGAAAGACAATTCCACAAATAATCTTTTCCTTCCCACAAGACTTCAAAAAAGGAAGAGCATCAAGATGGCCTGGGAGGAGCACCCAGGAAAGGATGACTCAGGACTCACTGCTGGTCTTTGTGTAGAGCCGAAGGAGGTCAGTAAGGAAGCTCTTCTTCACCACAGCAGTGCTACTCAGGTTCTCCTTGTCCAGGATCTTCAAAAAGGCATCCAGTTCTGTAAGCAGCTGTTCTAGGGCTAAAAGAAGGGGGAAAAGGCAAGAAATAATTATAGTAACAGTATAAAAGAAAGGTGTGAGATGATGAAAGTCTGAATGATATGCTGAAAGGGATAGACTAAGCCAGGAGAACAGGTTCTAGTCCTGACATTGTCCATTTGTGATTTTGGGTTGAGAACCTTCATATCTCTTTGTGCCTCAGTTCCCTGATAATGACAATTTGGTTAAGACAGGACTGGTATACAGGTCTGTCTGATTCCAAGTCTGGTTCTCTAGTCATGCCATCATTTAGCTGTAAATTAAGAAGTTCAATGATACAGTCCATTCTAAGGGAAGCTGGGAGGACCTGAGTTCAAATCCAGCTTCAGACAATTGACACTTACTAGCTGGATGACCTTGGGAAAATCACTTAACCCCAAATGCCCTGCCCTCCCCCCTCAAAAAAATATATGATCCATTCTAGCTCTAAACATTCTCTGATTCTAAATTTGGGCCTGGCTTGGTAATAAGAAGGAGAACACCAGAATTCTTCAACCTGTTCACCTTTGGATTACAAACTACCCCAAGGACCCTCTTGTAAGAAAAAAAAAATTGCTAATCTAGTCCTGACCACTAGGTGGCATATGATTGCAGGAAAGTCTATGAAAATAAACACCTAACAGGTTCTGTCAAGTGGCATTAGAACTCAGAAATGTTGGAATGTTAAGAGTTGGAAGCACCCTTAGAGATTGCTCAGGGCAACCCCCTGCCCCCCAACACACACATTTAACAAATTAGGAAATGGGGCTCCCCTGAACTATGGTATTTAATATGATTTCTTTTCTTCTTAATTTATACAACTAAATACTGACACATGGGATTTCAAAACCTTCCTCAGAGACTCCGAATGAAAATGCAGCAGCCCGATACTTGTATGGATGAATCATTCTCATCCTCAAAGTAAAACACAACCACTTTTTCATCACCTGGAAGACTTGTTTGTCCACTACTGCATTTATCATATCAGAAGCAGACCATACCAGTCTTTTCTGAATTTGATGGACAAGAATTAATTTTTTTTGCTGGAGCTCAGACTAGACAGTAAGGAGAAATTGGCAGTTTTGTTCAGGGAAAAGGATAGACAACGAAGTCTCACAGTAATTGGTAGCTTCTATGAGCATCTTTCTTGGGCATTTTTATAAGTAATCAACAAGAGGTAGAATGTTCTAGTGTAGAGATGACACTAAGTTATGCTAGGGCATCATGCCAGCCTATGGGGGGGGGGATAAACCATGAGTATAACAGGCACAAGTATGTTACTGATTATGTATTTCATTCATGACTGACAAAATACTTTATATATTTATCTATACGTGATGTCCCAAAATATCTTAGTGCAGTAGCTTAGAACTTCACCAAGAATTTGGGGACCAAAGAATCCTAGCTTTTTTTAATGTCTCCACTGCCTTTCCAATTTTAGCTGTCATTAAAGTTTAAAACTGGAATACAAGACCTCTGGTACACCCTGTATATTATTTGTTCACCAATGTTTATCATGCATTTCTAGGTCAGATACTATGCTAAACAATTTGATCCTCATAACCTTGGGAGAAAGACAAATCAGGTATCAGGAAAGTAAAATTAATGAAACATTTAATAAGCACTTATTATGGAGAAAGTACTTTGCTAAGTGCTGGGGATACAGACAGAAATGTATGATTGTCCCTATTCTCAAAGAGTTCACATTCTAATGGGGGAGTCTACACATACAAAAGCTTTTTGCTACAAACCAAATGGAAAAGTCCAATGGTCCTTAGGTTGCACTTGCAGAAGAGATGTTAATTCTTCTTCAATGTAATATTTACTGATAATGATAACCACTTTTTTGATGTAGGACCGATGGACAGTGCACCAAGGATTTGGGGGCAAGAACATTCTTTTCTGGCTCTGTAGTAACTAACTATAGCCCCTCCAGGAGCAGTGGCCTGGCTGCATATCCTAAAGGTCTGCTTCCCAGAGTGATAGCTATGGACACTGAGCTAGAAAGGCTTTGTCCAAAGTCCAATCGGCTAATTAGCATCACAGCATTGATGTTCTTCTGGTTCCAAGGCCAATCCTGATTCTACTAGGTCACTCTATAGAGTATGGTCTAGGGTAAGAGACTAGATTAATACACAGAAATGTAGGCAAAGATAAGTAAATCCAATATAATGACTTGATGAAAAAACAACCCTAATTATACTTATAGGATACTAGTTTCCAACTATTAGTTGTAAGGCAGTACAGCATAACAGAACAGGAGAAAGAGCACTACATTTGCAATCAGAGGATCCAGGTTCAAAACCCCACTTCTATCACTAACTACCTATGTTACATCGGGCAATTTATTTAATCTCTTTGGGCCTCAATTTCTATGTAAAATGAGAGATTAGAATCTATTGAGATTAGAACTGGCATTAGAATGTATTGACCTCTAAAGTCCCTTCCAACACTAAATCTACAATCTTATGATGTTAGTTAACACCAAAGAAAAAAGATCACGACATCACTGTGGGTTATCCCTTGGACTACTCTAACCAAAAAGTTATTCATCACTAGGAACATCGTATACATAGGCTGCATGGCAATAGTGGCTAAAGAGCCAACTTTGGAGTCATGAAGATCCAGGTTTGAGTTATACCTCTCACATACTACTTGTGTGACCTTGGGTGAGTCATTTAACTTCTCAGTGTCCTAGATAGCCCTCTAAAACTACATTTGATGAGTTGCTGCACTACAATGGGAAGATAGGCTTTCCACATAAGAAGATGCCCCTCCTGTCCCCTCCTTCATGAAATCATAAGTTCAAAATGAACAAAACCCCAAACCATGCCATCCTACCCAAAAACTGTCATTCCACTTCAAGAAAGATATATTGAAACTGGAGAGGTACCAGAGAAGGGCAACTAAAATGATCAAGGCAGTGGAGACCAAAAAAGTTAGCATTTTTCAGTATGGAAAGATGATAAATTGATAAAAATTTGGTCTAAATTGTGATAAAAAGTGGTGTAAATTGACAAAAATAATCATGAAGTATATAGGAACTTTTCACTCATTACTAGGATATGAAGTCAAGGGAACACTTTTTGAAGCTTGAAAAAAGGAGACGGGACCCCATCTGTTTGGGGGGGCATGAAATTCAATGAAGAGAATAAAAGGAAGAAAGAAGAATGCTACCAGACTGCCAAGGGCCTTCAGTACTGAGCAGAGTATTATGAACTTGGCTTGGCAGATGTGCCCCCAGACCCAGCTCAGGTGCTACAATTGCCATTTTCCATTACCCTTTTCCCCCTTATCACATTCTGTCTTGTTCATACTTATCTGTGCACATGCCAGAGCCCCTGCTCCTCACTTGTTTGTTTGTAAGCTCATGGCTGGAGCCATTTCATTTTTGATCTTGGTAACCCCACCAGTGCCTAGCACAAGGTCTTTGGGAGAATAAGTGCCTCATAACAGTTTGTTGAATTGAACTGGAAATCATAGCCCAATATACCATGTGTCATTAAAATGGCTACTCTCCATGTCCCTTTCACAAGGATGGGGAAAATGAGAGACAAATTACTAGCTACTGCCCAGGTATCCCAAGGAAAAGTAAAACATGAAACGTATGATTCATTTGGCAAGATACAGAAAGGACGAGTTTCTTAGAACCCCATTAAAATCACTAAAACTTAAATCTGGTTCTGGCTGAGTAATTCATGGAAGTAAAAATACCAAATCAACCAATTACTACCACAACAGGAAAACACTTCCCAGGAGTCTAGCTTCAGGAGGTTCAGAATTCAAACATGAGCCTCCAATTGACAAGGTCATTATTGGTGAACACTTTCTTCTAGAGTTAATTTGTGAAGAATGGTTTTAATCTCTTACTTCCTGTCCCCTTCCTGGAACTCCTTGCTCTAAGATAAGGCATTTCATTCTTTTCTGATACATCTCATACATTCATAGAATGTTACAGTTGGATAAGACCTTAAAGGTCATTTAATCCAGTAATTCTCAATATTTTCCAGTCCCTATATTCACTGGCTTTCAGGAAACCTTTCTATACCTGTTATTCAATATGAAAGGAAATTAAAGTCTAAAGTTCACAAAACATATGCATGTAAAATAGATTAGTTTCAAAAATGTAACAACTTTATTAGAAAATATTCCATCCATTTCCTCTTAAAATTTTTTTTTTGCTTTTTGGAGGGCAATTGGGGTTAAGTGACTTGCCCAAAGTCACATTGCTAGTTTTGTGTTAAGTGTCTGAGGCCAGATTTGAACTCAGGTCCTCTTGACTCCAGGGTCAGTGCTTTATTCACTGCACCACCTAGCCATCCCATCCATTTCCTCTTGATGAGCTTCTTGCACCTCCTGGGTTCTGAACCATGGTCCAAGTTAAGAAAACCTTATATAATAGAATCCCCTCCTCAATATAATACAACTGTCTCCTCAATTTATAGGAAACTGAGGTTCAAGTGGCTTGGGCATTCAGGCTCTCTTTTTGATTTTATGTTTTGTACTTCTGAATATTCTATAGTAAGTGGCTCTCTGGTGTGAGTTGGCATTTCTATGGTAATGGAAGACAACCTAGGGTATAATATGAAGATCAGCTCCTTGTCTATGTCTCTCATTCACTTCCCTACAAGTTTCCTCCTCACTTTGCCTATGTCTTGATCCTGTTAGTGGCATACATAAATAACTATTTTCTGTCCTCTATTGTTGAAACTAATTCATTCATATTCACTGCGCACCTACAGAGAGGTTGCTGAACCCTGTTGTAAGAAGGAAAAAGACCTTTAAATGCCCCACTGACCCCCACACCTCAGAAGGTAGGCTGGACCTGTATCCAATAAGGTTCAGTATAAGGTACTCTTGGTAAAGAAATTCCTCATATCTGCAGATCAACAAAGGCTTGGAAACTCAAGGATTACAGTCTTGTTTGGGAGTACTCTGAGGCTGAGTGACCTGGCCTGGATCACACAGTCAGCATGTCAGAGCTGGGAACTCAACCAAGGTCTCTCTGGCTACAAGGCTGGTTCTCTACCCACTATGCTTGGATGGTCCTCAGTGCTTTGCAGTTTTGCAGTATATTTACAATTCACTGAAACCAGAGCATCAGGGCTTCTTTCAAGACTGTCTCCTCATGCATCTCATTAAAGGAAGAAACCAGCATCCTTTGCTGACCCAAAAGGAATGCCTCCATGGCCTGTTTCTATTCAGCAGTCTCTTTGATCTTAGTGGGATAGTTTGCTTCTGAACTTGATACCTGCAAAAATAAACTCTCCCTGAAATGAATATCTCCATTCATTCCAGTAGGGTGGGAGGATGGGGGTGGGGGGAGGAAACACAGGAACGTGGGAACAGAGGAGGGGAAAAGGAATTTGTATGTTTCAATAAGAAAACAGTGATAAAGGGAGAAATTGTGAATAACAACAAACTTGGATTCAGGGTGTTTATGAGAAGAACCTAACTGGTCTTCAGTATAAATATGATGGAAAAAACAATTTATTCTGCAAAGGCTGGATGATATACAGAGACATATCAGCTGTCAGCTGGTCCTCATATTCTCTCCCTCTCTCTCTCTATCTCTTCAAATATAAATAGTAAACATAAAGGACTAACTTCTATCTCTGAGATATCAGAGTTCAGAGAATTTACTTCTATCAGTTCAAACCAAGGAGAAGAATTTCCTTCAAAGGGGCCCAAAGTGAGCTCTGACAAATCATTGGGCAGCAGATTTGATGGCGACCCTTATTATTTCAAGAGCAGAGTAGACGTTAAAGGCACCAAATGCAAAGCATGGAAAAAAAAAACAAGTAGGTATTGCCAGACAGAGAAAGGGATGCAGAGCCAGCGGCCATCTTGTCTCTGTCCTTCAGTGTCAGGGGAGCGCTGCCATTAGTTCCCATTTTTAAAAAATACTCATTTCAAAGTCTTTTATTTAAATCTTTTAAAGTCTTGCAACTGACCAAAGTTTGTTAGGAGCATCAATTCAGCATCATTCCAAGAAGTAAAATGAACTAGAGACTAAATCTAGTTTTCAAAGATGCCTTTACAACAATTTTAGTTAACATCAATCAGGTTTTGTTTTGTGTTGCTACTAAGAAAGCATTTAACACAGCACCTGGCACACAGCGGGCACTTAAGAAATGTTTACTGAATTGAATATACCCAAGTAGTATGCTTTAGCACTGAGAAGAATTCAAGGGAAATATGAGAGGTTTGCTTTCTTGAGAAGCTGGCACTCTTGGAGAGAAGATTAATACATGTGGAATAAGTCACTGCTGAGGGGTTACAACAGATTGGAAAAAGCCATAGATATGGAGTCAGGAAACCTGGCTCTTATTCCACAATTCATTTTATATAGTCAATACCCTAGTCCTATTTCCAAAGGCAGTATACAACACTCACTTCCTAAATTTTTTTTCCACAACTGGGTGAGGGTGGGTGGGCAGGAGTAAATAGCATAAGATGAGGAGACTAAGGTAAAGAAAGGGTAATTAGACTTACTCATGGTCATATAACTGGCATGTCTCCGAGCTGGGATCTAAAGCTAGGTTTCTCTTGAGTTCAAGCTCAGGACTGTTTCCATTACTGCAGACTGATCTTTGAGGCCCACCTCTACCTCTGCCATTCCATAATACTAAAACTATGTGGGCTACTCTAGACCAGAGGTACCAAATTTGCTGCCAAAAGGCCCCCTGTGACCCATCAGCAAACTCCCCAGTGTGACTTGAACCAAATTAGAATATAATGGGAAAATGTTTAACAATTAAAAAAATACAGCATAAACAATGTTAATCTGTAGTCTTCTCAGTCAATGTGATGTCCACAGAGATCTTTCTATTTCTATTTGAGTTTGGCATCACTGCTCCAGGAGTTCAGAAATCAGTGTGCCCTGGAACAGGTTGGGGAGATCTTCATGGAGAAAGTGGAGCTTAAATGAGGTCTTGAAGGAAAGGCAAGATTTGAAAGGATGGTTGTTCTCAGATATCTGAGAACTAAAAAGTGCATTGAAAACACTCAAGGAACTGAAGAGCAGCGTGACACTGGAAAGGTTATGGACACAAAAGATCCAGATTCAAACCCTGTTCTCACTTCCTTTGTGACCTTGGGCAAGTCACAGTCTTGGGATCTCAGTTACCTTATTTGTAAAATGAGGTCCCCTCTAGATTTGTAAGATGAGGTTCCCTTGGAGGTCCATTCTAGATTAAGGTCTGTGATCCCTGCTCCTGAATTTTATCCCTGATGGGATAAAACTAGGTAAAATAATAATAACAATAAGAGGGAAAACAGGAAAACTCCCCCTTGCTTTAAATTCAACTAGTACACTAACAGGAAGGTTTCTCTCTTCTCATAGCAAAGATGGAAGTCAGAGACTACCAAATCCTCTGAAGCTTTTAAGATTTTCCTATTCCTCCTTACACACATTGTATTTTTAATACAAACAAAAACTGAAACAGTTTCTTTTCCCCTTGAATTGACCAGCACATTCCTGAGACTGTAACTTCCTAAAAGCTGCCTTTTCCAGTAACCCTACCTAATTAATTCCTGCAAAACAACCCACTGCCCACGTGATACTAAGTACAGAAGCCAGCAACTGGGAGGTTGCTAGGAGAGCCTTTTCTTCTCTTGGGTTGGAACTCAGACACTTGATGACACATGAGCAGCTCCACACACGACCTCTTGGCAACAGACACTGATGGTCTCCACAAAGGGGAAGGGAACCCTTCCAAGGACACATCTGTAGTCTGGTCACTGCAAGGATGATCGTGTAAGACCAAAACAGCTGATTAGGCAGATCCCCATGATTTCGGGGCAAACAGGAGGAAATCAGGACAGCACTGAGTCTACAGAAAGTCACTCTTCTTCACTGCATTTCCCGAAGTTCTGATTTACCAGGTCAAGACTGATCTTTGAGGCCCACCTCAGTGCATAAAGTCACTAAATAAGGACACCTGCAGTAATTAAAAGGGTCTTCTTCTGTACTCTTCCTTGATTGAAGGTCAAAAAATTCACGCTTTTCTGATAGCAGACAACTCCCAAGTTCTACTCCGTTTATGCTTCCCCTGCTTCGAAATGCTTGTTTCTCACATGAAACAGAGAAAAGGCTCACTTGGCACAGACACAAACCACTCTCTCCTCCCATTACTCTCTTCCTTCCAGTTTTCATTTGAGTATTGATTTATTAGTCCATAGAGATGAATCCAATAATTGCTGGATCACAAGAGAACTATTACAAACACTTCTTAGGTCCCAACCAGCTTTTAAGGACAACTTCTGTCTTAGCAAGTAAAGGCTTGATTCCTGTCCTCATACCTGATTTTAACAGAGCTAGTAAAGCAAGACCAGTATGAAGAGATGGGTTCTATTTCTTACAAGCATAGTAACTTCTACACATCACCTTGATCTACAGAGTCACTTGGAAGAGCAAGAAAAACTACAGATCTGGAGTCACAGAATCTGGGTTCAAATTCTGACTGTTATTTACTTTATAACCTTGGGCAAGTTACTTAGCCTCTCTGGGCCTCATCTATAAAGGGTGGAATTAAAGTACTTTTGGGATGTCTTCCAACTCTAATGTCATAGCCCTCTAACCTTAATATCTTAATTGGGGGCAGTTAACTGGTGCAGTAGGGCAAAGGACCTGAGGACAAGAAGCTCAAATCCTGCTGCAGACATTCAGTAGCTATATACCTCTGGGCAAGTCATTTAGCTGCTGTCTGACTCATTTTTCTCAATTGTAAAATGGAGCTAGTGACAGCACTTACTTTTCAGGGTTGTCATGAGGTTAAAATGACCTAATATTTGTAAAGTACTTTGCAAAATTTAAACTGATAGCTATTATCTATATCTATACACACCAGCTATGAGTAGCTATTATTAATTTCCCCCCAAAACAACTGTCCCATACATAAATACTTTAAAAAAAAACCACCTTAAATTTCTCTGGTGGTGCGATGGAGAGGACTAGATGTGGAGTCAGAGAACCTCAGTTCAAATCCCAGCTCTCCTACATCCTGCCCATGTGTTCCCTGGGGAAATCACCTGGCTCAGTGGGTTTCAGTTTGCTCATCTATAAAATGGGGACATTGGACTAGATGTTCTCTCAGGAGAACATCTCTTTTTCCAGCTCCTTCTCTATAAACCCATCAATCCCTCCACACAGATGGCAACTTCTTTAGAATTTAGTGTTTGAGAACTGCTATGGACAAAAGAAAATTCATATCCTTTAGATAATTTAGAGCTCAGCTCTAGATCTAATCTGGTCAGACTATTGAGATACAACCCATCACCAAGCCCACACTCAAAAACCTCTCCATATTGGTGGGACTTATCAGAGTTTGTTCAGCCAAGAATCAATCAGTGCAAAATACTTTATCCCATGAAGTGGCCTACTGAATCCTAAATTTGCAGTATTCAAAGTTTTAATTACTCAAATAACAACAACTGGTTCTCCCCTTGGCAGAAATATGCAGTGCAAATTCAAAGAATGTGACTATTTGATGGGGAGTCATTATTTGTACTAATCTGAACTGGAGTATCCTTTGAGAACTCAGTGTCAACTCCATGACATGATTAAGCATTAGAATAGGATGTCATTAGAATGTCCCATAAGAGAGAAAAATGCTAGATTCAGTTATCAAGAGTATTCTTGTAGTAAATCAAAACTAGAAAAGTCTTCTCCCTTCTTTTTCACCCAACAAAATCTTACTTACTATGGGTAATGACTGTAAGATTCAGTTTTCTCTTCTATAAAAAGAGGATACTTACAGTACTTACATTGCAGGACTATGGCAGGGAAGTATTGAATATGTTTTGGTAGGGTGGTACCCTTCCTTCAAGGATTATCTCCAATTTCATCTCTGAGAACTCTTTTCAGACACCCCAACCCAAAGTGATTTCTCCTTCCTTAAAATTACTAAAACACTTGTTTATTCTACTCACTTGACATTTATGATACAATACATATATTTATATTTGTATTATTTACTAAGGTTTAATGTATGTGTATATTCTCTCTCCAACTACATAGTAAGCTTCTCGAGGACAGTACATATACTCCGTGTTGAACACATGGTAATGTGCTCAATGTTTTACTGACTGGTCCTTTTCAGCCTCTGAATAAATAGATAAATCAATAAATAATAAAGCAGACTGATGAATAATCAATAAATAAATCAAATAAATGATAAAGCCTCAGAAATGATAGTCATCAAGAGCAAGTCTCCCACACCCCTGTGGTCCTTCATTCTCCAGCTAGGCTGCAGCAATCTCAGAATAGTGGGTCGTTCCTCAGCAGAACATGTCTGTGTCACTGACTGGCTGCAGGGAGGATTTTCATATTTCCTTTCTCCCCCACATTTTTTCTTTTTCATTGCTTTTCCTCATATTTCAGTGGAAGGGTTGGGGTAATAATTATGTTGTTCATTCTGGAAACTGAAGGCCCTTGTGAGTGCTTTCCATCACTGTTCTGTTAAAGTTCAGAGTTCTCTGGTCAGGGCTGACAGCTCGTCAATAAGATTCTTGTTTCAAACTTCCAAAGCCCACGCAAATCTGGTTCAGTTCAACTGTCCAATTCATTGGCTGTGACCATTAAGAAGCTTTGTCTCTTCAGCTGGCCTCCTCCCCCAGGTTCTCTCATCTTGAGGTAATCTTGCTTTTTGGTCACTAGGTTCACACCCCTAAACTTCTTCTCATCACACTAAAAAAGTTATTCTTCAACTGCTTCCCTGCTGTTTTACACACATATTTATGTTTATTCAGCTGCATTTTCTGGAGGCCCACAATAGAGCATGATTTCACCTCCAATATTAAAAAAGTCAGATGTGTACGTTTCTTATACTCACACTTTGCCACCCTTCCTTTCTCCTTTTCCTCCTCTTCCTCTCTCCCCCTTCCCCCTCCTTTTTCTCCTCCTTCCTCTCTCCCCCCTCTTTCTTAGGCTCTTTCCCTCTCTTTCTCCTCCCCTTCTTCCTCTTTTCCCCTCTTTGTCCCCTCCTCTTTTAATACACACACACACACACACACACACACACACACACACACACACACACACACCCCTCCTGGCCTGGATAGTTTCACCCTTCTAGGGGCAACCTGGTAGCACCCCACTAATAAGCCTTGCTATATTAATGCCAAACATAGTGCAGCTTCTCAACTGGCAAAGCTCACCAGAGTTCAGAACTCCTGAGCTCAATGGATCTGACAGACTCAGCCTAGGATTCTAGACGTGCACCACAATACAGATGAGGAAACTGAAGCCCAGAGGGACTAAAGGCATTGTTCAAAGTCATTGATGCTGTATAAAGCACGTTGCTGGTTGCTTCTTTATAGGATTTATGACACATCACATCCTATCCTCTATGGTGCTTACTGGCACCTTCATCTTCTCTCACCCTATGAGATAGAACCAGCTATTGTATCAGGGAGGAGGACTGAGTCTGGAGCCAGAAGATCTAAGTTTGAATGCTGGCTATGCTATTTATCAACAGCATGATTTAGGTTGTCCCGTCACCTTCCTGAGCTTCAGGAATGAGAGCATTGGACTAGATGACTTCGGTACTTTTCTCACTCTAAATCCTGTGACCTAATGATGTAGACAATGAAAACTATGAAGGCAGTGACCTTTGTTTTATGTTTTCTGTTGACTGAATAAAAAAAAAGACATTTTACAAGAGCTAACTCTGCCTACAAGTCAATGGGTATACTTTCTTGGCGAATCCAAGTACTATGATTCAGGATCCTTGAGAAAGGATTTATTTTCAGAAAGTTTCTATACTCTGTCAAAGAGGACATCACCTGGCAAATGACTCCTTGTCCAAAAGAGGGAAATATTTTCCAAGTGAGAAAACAGCCCTCAACAACTTGGGCCTGAGGGAGCTTCTGTGCAGACAGGACAAGCCCCAGGATACTCTATATTCTCCCCCTCAGTTCTCATATTATTCTTCAAACTCATGTCTAGTGTTGGCATTAATAGATACTCTGCTTTAAGTAAACCTAATATACAAAATCCAGGTTCATACACATTCAAAAATAACAAATATTAGTTTTTCCAAAGGATTCTTCACTTTACAGAGTGATTTACAAATCATTCCCTTAAGAAGCCATTTCCATCATTTCCTATAATATGGTTCAATGTGACAAGGGATTGACCAATGAAAGCCCAGTATTATGAGATAGAGAAAGTATGTCCCCAATTCAGGTAGGGTATGTTTGTACTTCTCTTCTTGCTGTATCTTCTCAGTAAATATCTTTTAAAAAGCTAATTGATATTAATTGGGTAAATGATACTGGGACACTAACCAGTAGGTTAATCAATGATGTAAGAGAGATACTAACTACAACTGGTTACTTGTATTGAGGAGAACATACAAGAATGGGGACAGAAAACAGCAGAATGACAACTCAACTCCTCAAGAATATCTCCCAGAGGGTGGCCAGGTGGTGCAGTGAGTAGAGCACTGGCCCTGGAGTCAGAAGGACCTGAGTTTGGATCCAGCCTCAGACACTTAGCACACGCGTGCGCACACACACACGCGCGCGCACACACACACACACACACACACACACACACACACACACACACAAAATATCAACCTAGCCTTGTGACCCTGGGCAAGTTACTTAACCCCAACTGCCCTCCAAAAAGCAAAAAAAAAAAAGAATATCTCCCAGAACAGTGGAGGGAAGATGTAGCTGGTCTTGCCCTGGGAATATGCCCCAATGCATGAAATGAATATACACATACCTATGCTTATATACACATATATTGTTTTATACACACACACGCGCGCGCGCACACACACACACACACACACATAAAGTCTACTTGTACTTGCCCTAGTTTACTCCACTAGACTCCCTACCACCTCACCAAAGCCCTTCCTTCCTCCCTTCCTTTGATATTCACTCAAGTACTATCT
Source organism: Gymnobelideus leadbeateri (assembly GCA_011680675.1). Lineage (NCBI taxonomy): Eukaryota > Metazoa > Chordata > Mammalia > Diprotodontia > Petauridae > Gymnobelideus > Gymnobelideus leadbeateri. The sequence goes on from WOXC01004126.1 coordinate 774,902, forward strand.
TCTACATGAATCCCTTTCTGATTCCCACTACTGTTAGTGTGCCCCTCCCAAATTACCTTGGATTTAACTATTTTGTATACATTCTGCATGTACACACACACACACACACACACACACACACACACACACACACACACACACGTTTGTTGGTTTCACCATTAGAATGTAAGAGCCTTGAGGGATGACTAGGTGGCACAGTGAATAGAGCACAGGCCCTGGAGTCAGGAGGACCTAAGTTCAAATCCAGCCTCAGACACTTAACATAAAACTAGACGTGTGACCTTCAGCAAGTCACTTAACCCCAAGTGCCCTGCCTTCCCCCTCCAAAAAGAAAAAAAAAGAACGTTAAGAGCCTTGCAAAAGAGATTGTTTCATGTTTTTTCTATTTGTATTCCTAGAGCCTAGCACTGTGTGTGGTATATATAAGGTACTGAATAAATGCTCACTGATTGATTTCATATTTCCTTCTTCAATGTTAAGGTTGTAAAGGGCAGGGGGCACATCTTCCATAGTTATATGTAGCTCTAGATTCATTGTGTATTCTGGGACAGCTAATGTCACTGTATTCCGTGACCCCTCACCCGTTCCCAAGACTAAGGAAAAGTATACGAATGACTCATTTGGATACACGAACATCACGACAAAAATAATTCAAAAGCATATTTGCTAGAAGAGCACATAAAAGGGGAGTAGAGGATGGGCCAGAGGGGACTAAACAGTTTTCTATACGGGGATCAGATTCTAGCATTTCCCTCACTTCCCAAACTGTCTTGTTACAGTGGGAATTTCAGAACCAAAAAGTCATTGATGCATGGGTCATCTAATCCATCACCCTCAACTTACAGGTGAGGAAACTGAGGCACAAGTGTCTTGCCCAAGGCAACATAGCTAACAAATGACAGAACTAGGATTTGACCTCAGGTTCATGGACTCCAAGGTCAGCCCTCTTTCCACTGTATGATGTCTCCCTATCAACCTATCTCACCAGACATTCCATGATCTTAGGATGCTTGGAATTCAAAGTGGAAAGGCACTGGGATACAAGTGTGCTACAAACAGACATGCCTTGCAAGGATCAAGCATTGCTGCAGCCCGATCCAGACAAAGGCTTTCTTCGGGTCCTGGAAGGGGCTTTGTTTGCCCACAACAGCATCAGAAAATTCTTTAAATGGAATCCCTCAGAAGAGTAGCTTCATTCATAGTCAGCTGAGGCCCACTATTCTTGTGGGAGGTGCAAAGGTCTAGCCTGGTTGCTCTTTACATGGCAAATCACACAAACGGCACAAACAACTTCAGTCTTAATACAAGAGGATGCTGGGGTCACTAGAGTTCATATTTCCAGCGTCAGAAATACTGCAACAGGCCAACATGACTTCAGTAAGAGGATGGAGGGCTGTCTGGTTCTTGTTAGCTTAGTATTCAGACTTAAGACTTTGAGAATCACATTAAGAAATGTGACCAACAGAAGGACCAGGTGAAGAGACATCATGTACCTTACATCTCCTTTCTACCCAAAAGAATGAAAATACCACAGAACCAACAGTATGGTATGGACAAGTTATTTAGTACAGCTCCCATGAAGTTTCCCAGACAGACATCCAGGAAAGGACAATTATCTTTTCATATGAAGTTCTGCAATAATGGCTTTGGCCTCTATGGCCAAGAAATTGGTTCTTATAAAACCCAGATTTCTCCTGCCCTTTGGACTCCTCTCCTGACTCTGAATCTGTCTGCAAGTTGAATATAGAGAACCTTTCACATATTTGATAAGGGCTGGTTTTTAAAAAAAATCTACTTCTAATTCCTACCACCTTCAGATCCAAAAAGTGAGAGGCAAAGTTCCTGTTTATAAAGGCTCATGAACCCACTAGAAAATAACCACCATGCTTTAGGAGGCTAATAATAAAGACTGAGATGTAATGCCTGAGAGTCTGGCTGAGGTACTATTTTTAACAGAGAGATACTGTACAAACTTTCTTTTCTTCCTCCAGAAAACAGTTTTGAGGGAAACAGAGTAGAAATTTACTGAGGTATCTGTATCTGAGCAGCTTCTTCCTCTACCACCACATGGCCTCAAGGTTTTAAGATACATATAAGTAAACCAAATTTATGACTTACGAAGCAGCCATGAGGTCACCAGACTGCAATTTCCAATATCAGGGTCATTCCTTTGGACAGTATCATCTCTACAAGGCCATTACCAAATAGGAAATGTCCAAAGTCACTAATAATCTGGGAACACAAATTAAAACAACTCTAAAGTATCCCTTTATGCCCATCAGACTGGCAAAGATTGTAAAGAATAGAAAAATTCAATGTTGGCAGGGCTGTCATTAAAGTAGCATACTCATTTGGTGCTGGTAGAGTTTGAATTGGCATAACCATTCTGGAAAGAAGTAAGGAATTAAATAACAAAAATTATTTTTATAAATGATAAGAATTGTTCATCCCCTTTGATTTCACTGCCATCCTCCAATGACAGAGATCTCATTATCTAGCCAAAGAGTTCATCCTATTTTTGGACTGATTTAATTACAAGAAGTTACTCCCTCCTCCCCCTATCCTAAAGCATGAAATCTGACTCCCTATAACTACCATACCTTGATTCTAATTCTATTCTCTAGGGCTCAAAATGAGTCTAATCCCCATTCCATATGAAAGGAACTATTAAATTAAATTAATAGGAAGTAGGACCTTGAAGGAACTAAGGAAGGGACAAGTAAGTTATCAGTTAGGCTGAGACTTAAGGTAGAATCATGCCGCAGACACCTACCAGTTGTCACTGGGCAAATCACTTAACCAGCTTCAGTTACCTAATCTGTAAAATGAGGATGAGAAGAGCACAGCTAGGTGGACAGAGCAACCAGGCCTGGAATCAGGAAGACCTGAGTTTAAATCCCAATTTACTAGCTGTGTGACCCTGGGCAAGTCACTTAACCCCATTTGCCTGTTTCCTCATCTGTAAAATGAGATGGAGAAGGAAAAGGGCAAGCCACTCCAGCATCTTTACCAAGATAACCTCAAATAGGGACATCAAGCATCAGACATGACTGAAACGACTGAACAGCAAAAATAGCACCTTTCTTCCAGTTGTCCTAAGAATCAAGCAAGATGGTATATGCAAAGCACTGTGCCATGCATAAAGTGGTACATAAGTGCCAGCTGCTGTTCTATTGTGGGCCGAGTCTGTACAAGTCAGAGAGTGTGGATTGAATGTTAGGTAGAAGTACCTAGAGCCTATTAACAGAGCATACCCTGATGAGAGTGCTGAAAGCCAAAGGGCCATACTAGATAAGCAAAATAGTATTCTCTGATTCTGGACTTCAGAAAAATTAATCAGCGCCATGTGGATCATGAACTCCAATGCTGGTATCTTTTGACACAGCTGAGTTCTCTAAAAAAAAGTTGAATTCACAGGAGGGATGAAAGGATACAAGGTTGGAAGCTACAACATCTAAGCTTAGGAAATAAAACAGATGTTAAGAATGTTTTACACCCTTAAGTTTCTTTTTTCCAAACCATCTAGTTCAAAACGATTGAATTGAGAGGATAACAAAACTAATTACATGGGTGGGGGGGCAGATTTTGCAACTAATGGAATCTAGAGGAAAGATACTTATCTGTAATAGTCTTAGAAATCTTGAAGACACTGGAGAAGTAAAAACTCTAAAGCAAATTAATAATGCAAATAAAAGATGAAACCAAAAGGGAGTCTCAGAGATTTCTGCCATCTTCCTCCCCAGCTAATTAAGGAGAAGGACTGATAACCTCGGGACTGATGGAAATTCCCCCAACTTTTAATTTCTTGTATGGACATCACCAGCCCAATGTCCATCTCTGAGAGAACAGTGTAGGAGTGAAGAAGGTTGAGATAAACAGTGCATTTTGCAGAAATCTCGATCTTTAGGGGTTAAAGAGGAACCAAAATTTGTAAAGCCATTAAATGTCAAAGAAAAACTTCCCCTTTTAGAGATAAATCATACTACTCCTCCCTGCAGGCAACCATTTCATCCTCTTTGCTTACACACCTGACCCAACCACACATGGCTTAGCAGGGTCAAGTATGGAGGTGGAGCTAGAACCAAAAAGTTTTAAGTTCACATTAAAGAAGACCTGCTTGAGCGTATTTGTGTTCAGGGCCCTTCATGGGAAACAGGTCTGAAGGAAGGAAACAAGCATTGATTGAGCACCTAGAATATGCCAGACACTGTGTTAAATACTTTACAAATATTTTTCTCATTTGATCTACACAACAATCCTAAAGGAGGGGAGGACAGCTGCTATTGCCATTTTATAGTTGAGGAAACTGAGGCAAACAGAGGTAAAACTATAAATTGGCAAGATTTGCCTTTGGAACTTCTCTATTTTCCCTTCAGAACTGTCCCTGCCTCCTTTGCTTTCCCCTTTCCTTCCAAGCCAGCTAGGGGTTCAGCTCCCTTATGAAGTTCCCAGCTTGGCCAGATTTGCTCAGTACAGATACACTTGGGACTTTTTCTTCTTCCACACCAAAAATGACTTGTACTTTTATCATTGTCTGCCCTCTGTTTTCTGATAGGCAATAGCTAGCTAAGCTTATCAACTAACTCATACCATGGAATTAATAGGAACTAATTACTTAAACCAAAGACATGATTTGGGGTAGACATTTCAATGGCTGTGGGGAGACAGGGCTTATATATCCCTTGAAGTATGCCAAGCCAAGAGTCACCTACTTTATCTCAGTGTGAAGGCTGGTCTCCTTTATAACTGGTTTGTTCCTACTTGTTCCTTCCTTTAGTTATATTTCATAAAATTGTCAAATATCGGAGCTTGAAGAAATCTTAGAAACCAGCCCACCTCCTTCATTTTGCAGATTAGAAGACTGAGGCCCAGGAATGATGTAGGTTGCCTGGTCACCCATATAGTGGTCTGCTTCTATTTGTATAGATTTACTAATGTAAGAAGGAAATATAACAGAAATGTTCTTTCATGCTCAACAAAACAACCATGACCTGGATAAAGGAGATTTGGTTACCAAGTTCAGGCTGTACTCTGTTTGCATGAATAAGAGCCAGTAATTCAGAGCAGGAATAATATTCTGAATTAAATCTCCAGAGCACATTACATAAATACTCTAAAGGTATCATAAATCTTATCATAGATTTCAGGCTTAGATCACTGTTATTGTTTAATGCTTCAGATGAAATTTGTCAGGGGGAATTGTAGATGCATAAGCTCAAGCTCTTCCAGTGAATTGGGTTTTCTTGGAACATTTAAATTGTGTGAATTTGGTTCTTTAACAATCCCTTGCCCCATCTTTCCTGGATGAAACTCACAGGAACACAGCTTTGGGGTTTTAAAAATCTTCCCACAAGTTCTCTTCCAATTTCTACATTACTATCAATGGTGACATTATCCTTCTGGTCCTTACAACCTTGGCAATCTGATTCCTTTGTTTTTGTCATTCACAACACCCAATTCATCATTAGGTCCTGTCAATTCCTTTCTTGGATGTGCGTGCCCCTTCCTATTTCACACCCTACTCTAGGCTCTAGCATCACCTCACCGCTAGATTATTGAAAGATTTCTAACTTCTTTTACTGCCTTTTTAGTGTCTCCCCAGTCTAGTCTGTCCTATTATTCCACAAATGTTTCTTGAGTGCTAATTTTATTCTTCGTTCACTATCTTTCTTCCTACTTGTCTATTTAATCATCTTCCTGCCCATCAATTCCAAACTGTCCTTGAGAGCAGGACCTGGGATAGATGTTGGGCAGCACACATAATGGTATTTCCTTGGTGTGGGATGAGGGACAGAAGGATGCCAGTCACAAACTTTACCTGGATCCAGTAAAGAAATATCAGATAAGATATGGGGATTCACTGAAATTGAGCTACCACTGTCAGAGAGCTCTGCAACACCACTGCCTAGGACTGTGTCTTATACGTAGCAGGCATTTAAACATTGTCTGACTAATTATGTGCAAAACTTTGTTCTGGGCACTGTGGGTCATAGAAGGATTAATAATATACACTCCACAGCTTTCACGAATGTACACCCTACCTAGAGAAATAAGATTTATGTCAGCATGAAAAATGGATACAAGGCAGTATGTGGTAAGGAGAAGTAGGAATGACAGTGAAATTCATATGAGGCAGAGCACAATGGCTAGAGAAAAAGCATCATGGAAGAGGCAAAACTCAAGCTTGGCCTTGAAGAACGGCTAAGATTTCAACATATGAAAGGGGCTAAAGGGGGCAGAATGTTGTGGAAAGAACATCGGATAGGGAATCAGACTTGGATTCAAATCCTGGCTCACCTACTTATTGCTATGATCCTAGGCAAGTCACGCCACTTACCTGAGGCTCTGGACCTCAGTTTCCTCATCTATAAAATGAGGTTGGACTGGATTACCTCTAAGGTCCCTTTTTGGGAACTTAAATTCCTATGAAATAAAATAATCTTCTAGCATCATTTTCACCACACTTACTAATTTAAGAATCTCTAATACCCACTGTACTAAGTCCACATTCAAAGCTGCACATAAATCTAATTTATCTACATTACCTTTCCTGAACTCTCCATTATAATCAAGCCAATTCATTATGTCCCTAGATATGACCTAATTATTCCCACCTCTCCATCCTGTATATCCTGCTTCTCCAACATGTCCTTCCCCTCCACAAACACATGCCCTTTGCCCATCTTCAAAACATCACTTCATAAAATATTGTATTATTAACTTCATTCAAAGCAGTCAAGGCACCATGATAGGCATTAGGGACACAGAGACAAAATTTAAATTGTTTGTTTTAAAAGAGGATAAATCATGTACAATCATGTATACAAACATATATCTATATCTATATGTTATATATAATATGTTATAGATACAATATATAAGTCAATATCATATATGATACATATATAACATATAATATATTATATATAATGTAAAAATATAAATATATTATATATAATATACATATTATAGAGAGAGAAAGAGAAAAAGAGGAAGAGAGAGAGAGAGAGAGCGAGTGTGCGCCCATATACTAGCAATTGAAGAGAGGGCATAGAAGGCTTCCCAAAGGAAGTAACACCTTACTTGAGCCTGGATACACAATAAGGATTCTGGGAAATAGCTATGAAAAGAGTAAGTTCATTCTATCCATGGGCAATAGCCCATATAAATGCACAAAAGTAGGCAATGGTGTATCAAAGCTAATACTTTGGTTTAGCTGAAGGAAATAGGTAAGGTAGATTTGTGGAGAGCTATCAATACTAGGCTGAGGAGTTTGCATTTTATTTTATAGGTAATTGCAAGAGATAGAAGTCTTTTGAGCAGGAGAGATGATATAGTCAGATATATGTCTTGAAAAGAGGATTCTGGTAGTTGTTAGGAAAACAAATTGGAGAAAGGAGGCATTAGAAGCAGTAGGCAAAGTTAGGAAACTATTATATACTACAGGAAAGAAATGATGATGGCCCAAGGTATTATCATGGCCTTGTGAGAAGAGAGAAGGGGAAAGATGAGAAAGACATCATGGAGGTATAGTTAACAAGACTTAGGAAGGGCAAGGCTGAAAGAAAAATCAAGGATGACTCCCAAGTTCACAAACCTAGATGATTATATGGAAAAACAGAGGTTTGGAGGAAGAAGAGATTAAGGAGGGAGACATGCTTTGGATATGTTGGATTTGAGATGCCTATGGACCTCCAGGAGAAAACATCTAGCAGCCAGATGACAAAGCCTAACTAGAGTATATGAGCTAGATTAGGGCATCATCTTTGTAGAGATAACCTCAGCATAGAATCCTATGAACAGACTGAAGGGGGAAGGAGATAACTGGATGATTCAGCAAAATAAATGGAGAAGTCAGGCAAGCAGGAGGAGAAATAGGATACGGGAATCTGATAAGGGTCAAGGGAATAAGTCACATCCTGAAAGAGGGAGTAGTCAATAGTATCAAAAGATGCATAAAAATCAAGGAGGAGGAGGAAGAAGAAAGAATACTGATTTAGAATTAAGGGACGACAGTCCATTCTTAGAAAGAATAGCTATAGTTGAATAATGGAATCAGAGCCAGATTGCAAGGTTTCAAGGGAATGGGTTGTGGGGAGATAAAGGCAGTGAGCATAGATGATTTGTTCTAGGAATTTGTCAGAAAAAGGAAGGAAAGCTATAGAATGGCTTGGGGGGATGGCAGAGTTATTTCAAGGTTTACTGAGAATGAGGTAAAGCTGAGCACATAGACAGAAGAAAAGCCTAAAGACAGGACAAGATTGAAGATAAAGAGAGAGACACACACACACACACACACAGAGAAAGATAGAAATAGAAAGACAAAGGTTAATAAGGCAAACTCCTAAAGGAGACAAGAAGGGATGGGACTGAGGGCATGAGTAGTGGGATTAGCAACAGCAAAGAGAAAGGTCACTTCTTCATCAGACACTAAAGAATGAAAGGACAGGAGCTTTTGAGGTATGGAACATGGAAGAAGAGAAATCACAACACATTATTTTCCCAGCAAAGTAGGTGACAAGTTCATCTTCCGAAAGTAGAGAGGAGAAGAGAGAAGACTTGAAACAAGTTAAGATGAGGATAGAACATCAGTCAAAGAATGTATTTTCCCCTGTGCAGCAAGATTAGATAGCAAGAATTTGTACTGGACCCAGTCAATCCTTGCAACTTTGTTATTTAGTCATTTTCAGTTGTGCTCAATTCTCTGTGACCCCATTTGGGGTTTTCTTGGCAAAGAAACTGGAGTGGTTTACTATATCCTTCTCCAGCTCATTTTACAGATGAGGAAACTGAGGCAAACAGGGTTAAGTGACTTGTCCAGGGTCACACAGCTAAACAGTACCTACGACCAGATTTGAACTCAGGAAGATGAGTCTTCCTGACTCCAGGCCTCACACTTTACCTACTATGCCATCTAGCTGCATTCAAAAGGTTTGTGGCATAAGTGGAGAAGGTGGACAATGGAGGTGATCAAGAATGAAAACTGGCAAGGAGTGAATAATTTTAAGAAAAGGAAGGAAGGGAGTCAAGGGTGAAGGCCAGTATATTGTTTACCTGGTCAAGTATAGGATTAATACCGTGAAGAGAAGAAAGAAAAGGCAAAATAGTGGTGAAAGGCTCAAAAAGCCTGGAGAAATAGAAGGACTAAGGTTGTGGAGAGGTTGAAGATTAGAGTTAGGAGAAGTGAAGCAAAGAGAGAAAAAAAGACCAGGCAATGATGATTAGAGAAGAATTTCAGAGTTAAAAATCATGGAGCTGCCATAGTTATAGATGATGATGAAAAAGAAAATGTGACCCCAATTTGTAAACAAATCCCTGGTGCTTAGCACAAAGTCTGCCACAAAGTATTGCCAAATACTTGTTGATTGACTGTCATTGTGGGAGTGAAACTATAGGTCATCAGTGCTGGAGAGGCTGAAGTGGTTAAGAGGATGTCAATATTAAGGCAGTTGATTTTTCTTTTTTTGGAGAGTAAGATTGTGTTTCAGGTACTGAACTTTTTGGAAAATATGGGGGATGGAGCTAGAGGTTGCTATATCATAGCAATAATCATGTGGACTAGATGATAGAGAAGGATAGAGTTGAACCTCAAAGGAAGAGAGATTTTTGAGTGATGGTGACATAGGGAAAATCTAGAAGTATCACTGGGGAGCAAGAAGTAGGTCGACTCCTCCTCTCAGTCCAGTGTGTTGGAGACATGGGAGAAGCAACCAGTAGTAGAGAGGGTGGTCAATGATACCACGTTTTTTTAGAGAGAGTTAAATTTCCTCAAGTACAAGAAGACAGAAGTATCAAAAGAAGAATCTCATTGATTCAATTCAATGAACATTTAGTAAAAAAACTGTTAGTTGCTAGGAGAGATACAAAGTTTAGGGCAAAGTCTCTGTTCTCATTGACCTTAAATTCTGGTAACACCCAATAGTTTTGGTGATGCTAACCAGTGAAGCCAATAGCTCTTTTTCATGATGGGCTAGAACTCAGAAAGTCCATGAGATATGAATATCTGTCTCCACGATCTCTTGGCAACAACTTCAGATAGTCTCCACAAAGGAAATGGGAAACCTTGCAGGGATACATCCACAATCTGCTTTAACCTTTTTACAGCATGGTGCTACCTTCTCTCCCAGCAGAATGTAAGCTCCTAGAGGTCAGAGATTGTTTCACATCTCCAGCATTTAGCAAAGTACCTTGCATACATTGGATACTTGAATTGTACTCAGTGACAACTATAATAGACAGCATTACAATATGAGTTAAACAAAGAAAAACAAAATGTGTGTATTAGGTCTATGTGGGAGAAGGGTCCTAATTAGAGGGAAATTGGGAGATTTCATAAAGTAGCATTTGATATGGGTTTTAAAGAATAAGCAAAAATAGGGAGGTGACAGTCCCACTGCATTCTGTCTTCATCATGCCTTAGCTAAAGTACTGTGTTTGGTTGTAGGTACCACAGCTTAAGATAGTGATAAATTGTAGAATGTTCAGAGGACAAGAAGAACGAAGAGACCTCTTCCACGTTGTTGGCAGATCATTTGAAGGAATTGGGCATATTTAACTTGGCAAAAATTCAAGGGGGAAATAATAACTGTTTCCAATATTCGTCATTCAAACTTTTGCAGATTGCAAAGTCCCTTGCTATAGTGATGTCCTAATGTGCAACTAGACTTCCTGGAACATAGACATTAGACATCAGACCATTTATCTCACTTTTGATTTCCTCCTCCCATCACCTAATAGCATGCTCAGCAGTCAGCAGGTACTCAATAAATGCTGACTCATTAAATAGTGCTATAGTCAGCCTAATTCCCTTTCCTTTGTAGCACAGGTTCCCAAAGGCCACCCACTGAAATTGAAATAGATGTCTGGCAAATAGCTCCATAAATCATAAAATTGCTGATCGGTCAGTTTAAAGCCCAAAATGTCAATCCTGGCTCCTTATTCTAGTTCTCCTATGGAAGTTTGTGGGCTCAGGCAGTGCTTTCTAAGTGAGTTTGAACTACAATAATGCAAAAAGGATTTGCTGAGGAAAATAATAGAGAGCAACAGATATCTTTGGCTGAGGGATAGGTCACCGGTTTAGGGGTAACATAGAAAGAAGAAGAAATAATGAAATCTGGTTTGATGAGAATTATTATGTTAGAAAGGTGGTGTGGCATAGTGGATAAAGAGTGCTGCCCCAGGTTCAAATCCCACCTGTATCACACATTAACTGTGTGACCAGGGGCAAGTCATAGCCTCTGAGTAGCTCAGAGAACTCTCTAAGATGGTGAATTACAGATCAATCAATCAATCAAGATTTATTAAGTACCTACTGTGTGCCAGGCACTGTACTAAGCACTGGAGATACAAAAAGAGGCAAAAGACAGAACCTGTCCTCTAGGAGCTTACAATCTAATGGACGAATTAATAATAGATGAATTACAAACTAAGAGGTCAATATATTACTTAAATCACAGATCCAGACTCTCCTCCCTCAAAAATATGAGTTTAAAGATGAATAATTTTTATGGTTTGTAAAACAGCATTTCAGATACACCAGTCATACTCCCTAGAACTGCTACTGTCAAAACATAATAATGTTTTGTGTTTTTTATATATACATATATATATAATATATGAACATTACATATAATATAATTAAATATATAAATATCATGTGTTATATAAAATATAAATGTGTTATTAAAATATATATTATATAAAATATATGTGTTATTATGTAACATAAAATAGTAATGTCATAGGCAATGGTAAAGATAGACATAACGAACAGACTTGTGATTTCATTGATACCAGGACCTCTTTCTTAGATGGAAAAACTCTATCAATGAAAATGCCACCTCCTTTGCAACTTAGGAGTCTTAAGGGAATTAGTTGTCTATATCAGAGGGATCAAAATCAAGGCAGCCTACCAGTAAAACTACAGATGGCAGCTTGAACCAGAATAAAATGCAACTGGGAGATGTTGAACAAGATAACTAAAGACATAATACGACACATATAATGTTAATTTGTGGTTTTCTAAGTCAATCTACAGATGTCAGGAATTGGTTTCTATCTGATTTTGACACTGGGGTCTAGAGCCCAGAGTCAGACAGTATGTAAGTAACAGAGGCAGAATGTGAATCCAGGTTCTTCTTGACTGAGTCCAACCCTCTATTAGTAAAGGAACAAATATGGAAGCAAGAGAAGTGACCAGTATCACCAGACAGTATCACCAGTATCACCAGATAGTATCACCAGACTATAAATTATTTAATAGCTCAGTCTGGGCTAGATTTTCTTCACCTAGATATCCCTGGTTTCTTAGCATAGGACCCTAGGCTTACTAAATGCTATAGCAGATGCCTAATGACTTAAGGAGCAAGTCCTCACTAATTTCCTGTACCAAACATCAAAATGAATCAAGAGATTATCATCTTTAAATTTTAAATATTTATTATTAAGATTATGAGTCAAGGTTTTACCCTCAATAGGTTTATACCCCTATGGGGAAGTTAATGAAAACAAATCTACCCACACATAGAAAAGACTGATTATGACTGCTTATTATTACCTATATTTGTATGCAATAGAGATCAAATTATGTCCTCCAAAAAGGTAACCTCATTGAGTAAAAGTCTGACATTGACCTTGCAAACAAAGGTATTTTTGTTGTGGCCTAATACTACCATTAAGGAGTTCCGGAGTATACCACACACACACACACACACACACACACACACACACACACACACACTCTCTCTCTCTCTCTCTCTCTCTCTCTCTCTCTCTCTCTCTCTCTCTCATACCAGAATGCAAAGTGTTCACAAGAGTAATGACTATTACATTAATCTCAACACAATTTGGGGTGGGAAATTCTTTTTGTTGGGCATAAGCATTAAATCTGTAAAGAATATCAGCCGTAACTGTGGCTTCATATCTGTTAGTGTTTTAAATGGTTGCTTTTTTTACACATATGGTCCCCAGACAAAGCATGTGCTATGATTCCATTTTTAAATATCAAAAATGTTTCCGCTGCATAAATTCATCACTAACTTGTTGAAGTTTATGGGGACAATGTTTTCCAAACAGCAGTGAATGATACCCTTGCTTTCTGTTCTGGGTATAACACATCTGGACTATGGAGTCCACTTCTGGGTACCACATTTTAAGAGGAGGCATGGATAAGCTAAAGATAACCTAAAAAGGGCACCAGGATGATGAAGAAACTAAATATCTTATCATATGATGATTTGTTGAAAGATTCTGAAATGTATAGCCTGGAGAAAAAGAGGACAAAGTTGTGGGAGGGGAATAAAATCAAATACAAAGGTTGTCATGCTGACAAAAACTATTCTGTTCAGCCCCAGTGGGCAGAACTAAGACCCTTGGGTAGAAATCACAGGGAGAAGTATTTTGGCTCAATGTGAGGAAGTATTTTCTAATGATAAGAGCTATCAAAAAATGGAATGTCTTTTTCCATCACTAAAAGTCTTCAAGAGGAGGGTGAATGGGCTCTTCTCAGGAATGCAACACTATAAGACAACTCCAAAAGACTCATGATGGAAAAGGCTATACACATCCAGAGAAAGAATCATGGAGTCTGAATGCAGATTGAAGCAAATAAACTACTTGCTTTCTCTCTTTTTTGTTTTGTTCCTTCTTTATTGTTGTTTATTCTATTGGTTATAATTCTTCTTTACAAGTTGACTAATGTTTAATGGGAAGGTATTTTGTAGAACCTATATTGAATTGCATGCTGCCAAGGTGGGGGAAGAAAGGGAAATAAAGGGGAAAAAAAGAAACCTTGATAAGATATACACACACACAAAAAGAGGAGGGTGAATGATGGAGTCAATTATTGCTTCAGGTAGGCATTGTATAAAAGCCTCTGAGGTCCAGTCCAAATCTAAGATTCTATGCTTTCATGAAATGAATAAATAAAAATTTAGGGAAAGAAAGCAGTCTCAGTGATGCTGTGAAAAATTAAAGACCAGAAAATCTAAACTAAGAGCATGACATTTTATTCAATTGTCTTTGGATAACAATAAAAGCCTGACTCTGCCAAGAGATTATGTAGAAAAATAGCAACAAGTTATTATTGTTTAAATACTTTTAATGATGAATGGCCTTTTAGTGAAATCAGATTCTTAGGAACCCCTAAACTTATTTAGGACTATATTACACCCCTCCATGAGATATTGGGGTAATATTAGCTTTTGTCTAGCTCTCTATTCACAAGGGAATGCAAGTGAGTGTTAATAGGCCACCATTAGTGTTAATTCAAGACATTTGAAAGTAACTTTCAAAAATAATTATTTTAATTTTAAAAAGAAAGTAACAAACTCCCCCCTGTTTTTAGCACTGCAGTTGATATTACCTGGGTACATTCAACCTGGTGGAGTGACCAGGGGAAAGTCAAATGTATTAATGGGGAAGGATCAAATGTTGACTGATTGATCCATTAATGAAAGATTCATTTCAAATATTCAGAAGCAGACTTCCAGCAAGGCACTTATTTGCTCACTGTAGAACTAGCCAAAGAGAAGAGCAGAAAGAGAAATGAAGAGAAAAGAGAAAATCAAAACAAAACATCAAAGATTTGGAAAGTTTGCAGAAAGGGGAACCAAGGAACACAAACTGAAAACACAACTAAAAAGGAAGTGAACTTAATTAAAGAGGTGGGTAACATGGCCAGAGCTGATACAACTTTTAAGGGTTGGAAAAATATCCACAATTCTGACCCATTGTTTTTTCTTTTAAATTTCTGCAGCTGTTAGCCCCTTCTCCTTAATATGCACACTCTTTGGTTCCAGCTGGGTGTTAAAATGTCAAATAGGAAGGCTTATGCATACAATATTTCCGTTTCGTTAGAAGAAAGAGCTAAAAAGTTACACAGGCCATCTCCCAAAAGAGCATGTTCTAGACCAGTGAATTTTCTAGTTCAAAAGGGTCTAGAAAATAATTTCTTGAAGCACTGGGAACTAAGGGGAAAAGAAAGCACCTGTTTTCTCTTGGACTGCCTTCTGGGTGTTTTGTACCAAATTTATTCAAGCTAATATTGCTTTGGTTTGGGCAGAGTACTTTGGATTTTTAGGCTCAAAAGGTCATGGGACTTTAAATATGCCTTCTCTTCTCCAAAAAGATACACATTGCAGTATAATTATTTTTCCATTTGCAAGAGTTCTGTCCCAAAGAAACCACAGTCCTAAATATCAATAAACAAACTTGGGTAAAGATGTGTGTCATGTCTCCCCAGTCTACATTTTGGAGAACGAATGTGATTTTATTGTACATGTACTGAAATGAAGTAAAAAACTGAAAGATCCCATAGGTATCAACATATTCACAGCAGCGCTTATTCTGATAGCAAAACACTAGAAACAAAATTGCTTCGCTTCAGTTGAAAAACGACTTAAACTGCAGTAAAGAGGGGTGGCTAGGTGGCGCAGTGAGTAAGAGTGCCGGACTCGGAGTTGGGATGACCCGGGATCGAATCTGGCCTCAGAAAATGAGCACCCACACATAAATAATGACTGGCCATGTAACCTTGAGCAAGTTACTTAACCCCAATTGCTTTAAAAAAAATTGCAGTAAAGAAAAATAAGGGAATATTACTGTGTCCTGGGAATGAAGGAACACAAGAAATTCAGGAGAAAAAAAAACCACATGGAAAAACTTGTATCAAATAATGCAGAAGAAAGTAAAACCAATAGAATTATCTATAAATGTGTATATGTATATGTATATACATGTTGACTATAATCATGAAAATTGAGACACAATAAAAACACCTGAATTCTGATTATAACCAGTAGAATTTAATTCAAACAAACTTGGAAAAACCAAAGTTTGTCCCAGAGGACAAATGATGAAACATCTACCTTCTCAGTAGAAAAGATGGGGGGAATGGGTGCCAAATGGACAGACATATCCTTGTGCTTATTGGTTTTACTAGACTGTTTTTTTTTTTGTTACAATGAAGAGTTATATGAAAGAAGCAATACCCTGGAAATTAATAGTGATATAAAAAAACAAAAGGCATCAAACTTATTAAAATGTGGAAAAGAGGAACATTTTCTACCAATATAATTATGGAAATATCATCCCTTGGAATATGGGAATTATTCTCAAACTCTCTAGAAACCAGCATAGTCATTCTATTTCCACTAGATCCCCAACTTTAGGATAAATCATGCCCCATCTGATTTGGAGACTGCCAATGCCACCCTTGAGGCATGTAATTGGAATGGAAAGACTAAGGCAGCAGTTGTCAGGAATCTGTAAATCCTTCCTGAGCTAAACAACCAACACAATTTCCTCCTTCTCTCAAACCAGCCAAATAATAGTTCTTATCATATGATGGTGACCGCCCTCATTGTCTTAAACCAACTGTTTGCAGTTAATGGTTGTGGCTCTCAATGAGCCTTAGTTTCATTTCTGCATGTAGTGTACCAGATGCTTCCCACATTTAGCCCAGATATAGGCCCATGCCAATAGTTCCTGAGAAAAGAAGGCAAGCTTCAATTCTGCAAGCACGATGTGCTTCCTACAGAGAGTTCAAAAAGAAACCTGTGCCAAATTTTCTGGCCAAGGAATGTTCATCAAGTTGCCCAAGTTACCATTCTTGCTATAGCTATCTCTACTCTGCAACCTTTTGTTGTTCATTTAGTGGGATAATCTGGGGTGGGAGAGTGTAGAGAGTGGTGGTGGGGTGGGTTGCAAATAATTCTTTCTAAATGCTGGGTAAGTGGGTGGATGACAGCTGATGCTTCCAAGGACATCACAGCAACTCACGGTAAGTTTTCAGTTTGCCTATCTCACTCAAACAAATGTTACATTATTTCTTGCTAACCTTCAACTACTTTGGGGGTTAGAAGCAAACTTCTTTTCACTTGACTCAGAAGGAAAATAACAGAGGTAGTTTAAAGTGATGGAAATTTGAATAATGTGAAGGTCTCGCTTGATAAATTATTAAGACTTTTGGTCAAGTTTTACCAAGTCAGATAAAATAGTTAAACCTTAAAACTTCAATAAAATCTTTCACTCCTATAAAACGCCTTTCCTTCACAGAATGAAGATTCTGGAAATGTGATGGAATGTTAGAATTTGGAAGGGACTCCACAGATGACTTAATTCAACCCTCTCATTTGACAACTGAGGAAAACGGAAAGCCTACTCAAGTTGAATGACATGCCTAAGGCTACACAGGCAGTGTTAGTGTAGTGGAAAGAACACTAGATGTGAATACGGAAAAGGTCAGTTCAAGTTACAGTTCTATTATGAGTGCCTTTGAACAAGGCACTTTGCTGACTCTCAATTTCCCTAACAGTAAATTGAGGAAAATAGCATCTGCCCAAAGTACATAAGGTATTGTCACAATTGCTGATGTAGTGGTTATTTTGACAGAGATAAATCTAGGACTCAAGTTTTCACTATCACATGAAATCCTACCACCTCTAAAGTCTGCCTAAGTAAAGACAGAAACTAGTGGAAGCTTCTATTCTGTCTCTTCCTGATCAAGCTGCATTTTTGAAACTAGGCATCTAACAAGGAATAATATAATTTACTGAGTGACTTATTCATTCAGAACCTACTGTATACAAGAAAGGGCTTGTAGAAGCTACAAAGATGGTGAATAAAGTATACTTTTTGTCCTTGTGGCACTTACTATGTAGTGGAAAAGATAAGGCATGGGCAAAATTATCTCTAAAATAAGGCAAGATGAAAGCGTACCCCATGGAAATTAAAAATGAAATGTTATAATTGGGTAGAAGGACAGACCATTTCCTCTGAACTCTCTGCAGTCACTGACAGTCCATCACCCTCTTCTCCCACAACAGTGTTCTCTCCTGCTTTTCTTGCTACCTGTCTGATGCCCCTTCTCACACATTGTGCTGGATTTTCATCCAAGTCAAGGCCACTAACTATGGGTATACCCCAAGACTCTGCCCCTGGGTCCCTGTCCTCTGAAACTCAACTTGAGTCTTGGGATTCAATTCAAATCTTACCCTCTACAGGAGGTCTTTCCCAGAACTCTTCTCTGCCCCAACCCACCACACTGCTAGAGTTTTCCCTCTGAGATTATCTCCCATTTTCACTGGATGTATATTATATGTATAGTTATTTGCATGTTGTCCCCCTCTCTCCGGTTACAAAGTGACTGTGTTTTTCCTTTTTTGTGTATTTCCAGTGCTTAGTCTAGGGCCTAACACAGAGTAACTGATTTAAAAAATGTTTAACTGGGGGTAGCTAAGTGGCATGGTGAACAGAGTATTGGCCCTGGAGTCAGGAGGACCTGAGTTCAAACCCAGCCTCCAACACTTGACACTTACTAGCTGTGACCCTGGGCAAATCACTTAACCCCAATTGCCTTGCCTTTCCTGGCCCTCACAAAAAATGCTTAACTCCCTTCCCAATAGGGAAGGATATGCAGCTCAGGGAAGAGTCACAGAGAAAGGCAGCACTTCACCCAGGTTTTGTAAGGCGGGTATTATTTAAACAGGTAGAGAAAAGGAGAATGTTAATGCACTGCATTTAGAGTCAGGGAGAGCTGGGCTTGAATCCTGCTAGTTGTGTCACCCTGGGCAAGTAACTAAAGTCTCTCTGGACTTGATGACTCTAAGCGAAAAGGTGGCAGGACTATATAGAAAAACTACAAAAGATAGATCTTAATCTTAAGCTAGACATCCCGGAGAATGGAGTGAAGTGGACCTTAGGCAGTACTGCTAACAATAAGGCTACATAATGGGGGCACTAGAGAATTCTAACTGAGCTATTAAAATCCTAAAGATGATTCTGTTAAAGTGCTGCACTAAATAGGTTAGCAAATTTGGAAAACTCAACAGTAGTCACTGGATTGGAAAAGTCCCAATTCTAAAGAATGGCAATGCCAAAGAATGCTCAAATTACCAAACAACTGCACTCATTTCACAAACCAGCAGGGTTATGCTTAAGATTCTGCAAGCTAGGCTTCAGCAAAATGTGAACCGAGAATACCAGAAGTGCAGGCTGGTTTTTGAGGAGGCACAGGAATTACTGGGTCTGTACCCCAAAGAGATCATAAAAATGGGAAAAGGACCCATATGTACAAATATACTTATAGCAGCCCTTTTTGTGGTGGCAAAGAATAGGAAATTGAGGGAATGCTCATCAACTGGGGAATGGCTAAACAAGCTATAGTATATGAATGTAATGGATTCATTGTTCCATAAGAAATGATGATCAAGTGCATTTCAGAAAAAACCTGGACTTATGTGAACTGATTTTGAGTGAAATGAGCAGAACCAGGAGAACACTGTACACAGTAATAGTAACACTGTGCGGTGATTAACTTCGATAGACTCAATTCTTCTTGGCAATACAAGGATCTAAGACAATTCCAAAAGATTCATGATGGAACATGCTATCCACATCCAGAAAAAGAACTATGGAATCTGAGTACAGATTGAAGCATACTATTTTCTCTTTCTTTCTTCTTTCTCATGGTTTTCCCCTTTGGTTCTAATTCTTCTTTACAAAATGACTAACGTGGAAATATGTTTAATATGATTGTAGACATATAGCCGATATCAGATTGCATGCTATCTTAGGAAGGGAGGAGCAGAGGGAGGGGGAGAAAATTCAGAACTCAAAATCTTATAGAAGGGAATGTTGAAAACTAAAAACAAGTTTTAAAAAAGAGGCCCAGGAACTAGAGATCAAATCGCCAACATTTGCTGAATTATATAGAAAGCAAAGGAGTTCCAGGAAAAAAATATACTTCTACTTCATAGGCTACACTAAAACCTTTGACTGTGTGGTTCACAACAAGATGTGGCAAGGTCTCAAAGAAATGAGAGTACCAGATCATCTTATTTGTCTCCTGAGGAACCTGTATTCAGGTCAAAAAGCAACAGTAAGAACTCAACATAAAACACCTGATTAGTTTGAGACTGGGAAAGGAGTATCACAAGGTTACATATATAATTTACATGCAGATTGCCTCTTGTGAAATGCCAGGCTGGATGAATCAAAAGCTGGAATTAAAGTTGCCAGGAGAAACATCAACAATCTCAGACAGGCAGATGATACTATGCAGAAAATAAAGAATTAAGAAGCCTCTTGATGAGAGTAAAAAAGGGGACAGTAAAAGTTGTCTTGAAGTTTAAGATTTAAACAACACCAGCCCTGGAGTCAGGAGGACCTGAGTTCAAATCCAGCCTCCGATGTGACCTCAGGCAAGTCACGAAACCCCAACTGCCCTCCAAAAAGCAAAAAAAAAAAGCCCACAAAAAACCATGAAGTCATGGCAGGGCATCTGGACCCATCACTTCCTGACAAATAGAAGGAGAAGAAATGGAAGCAGTGTCAGATTTTATAAACTTGGGCTCAAAGATCACTGCAACTGCAGCCATGAAATTAAAAGATGTTTGCTCCTTGGAAGGAAAGCTATGGCAAATCTGGACAGCATATTAAAAAGCGGAGCATTACTTTGCTGGCAAAAGTCCATTTAGTCAAAGGCATGGTTTTTCCAGTAGTAATGTGAGAGTTGGAATATAATCAACACTTTTGAATTGTGGAGAAGATGGAGAGTCCCCTGGACAGCAAGGAGATCAATCAGTCAATACTTAAAGAAATTAATTCAGGATATTCATTGGAAGTTCAAATACTAAAGCTGAAGCTTAAATACTTTGGGCACATAGAAAAAAGACAGGACTCATTGGAAAAGACTGAAGGGAAAAAGAGCAGGGCATGACAGAAGATGAGACAGATATGGTCATGCAAGTGACAAACATGAGCTTGGACAGACTCCGGGAGAGCATGGAGGACAAAAGGGTCTGGGATTTTATGGTCCATGGGATTCCAAAGACTCCAACACAAGTAAAGGACTGAATAACAACAACAAGGTCTCTTCCAACTCTAAACCTATGATCCTATAATCTTGTTTTGGAGACAGGTCCATCATTCAAGTAGACCTCAAGATAAATCCACAGCCCACAATCCACAATAGTATCTTATACAAAACTAGCTGGTCAGTTAGTCAACAAGCACTTATTAAACAAGTACTTTGTTGCCAGGCAGTGGGCTAAGTGCTGGGGATACAAAGAAAGGCATATGACAGATGCAAGGAGCTAAGTGATGGGGATACAAATGCAATGAAAAAAAAAATCCCTGCCCTCAAGGCACTTTACATACACAAAGGAGAGTTAGAAAAGGGACAAGGGGAAGGTGTCATGGTTTGGAATTGGCTGACTTGGTCACTGGCTGGATGACCTTGTGGCTGGATGACCTGCTGACTTGTTGACTCTCACTCTGTCACTGTCGTTCTGCACCCCCCTTCCTTCCTTTGGGGATTTTTTGTTTTGTTTCCTTTTGGTTTTGGTTTGGCCAGGCAATAGGGATTGAGTGACTTGACCAGGGTTGCACAGCGACTTGAAACAAGCGTCTGAGGCCATGTTTGAATTCAGGCCCTCCTTACTTCAGGGCTCTATTCACTTTGACACCTAGCTGCCCCCTTTGAGATTTATTCTATTTGTGATCCAGACTTCTATTAGTTATCTACCAACCTCTCTTTAGAGCATTCTCACATCTCAAAGAATAGCAGTACCTATATCTCAAGAGTCTTCTATTACACCCCAAACCCTGCCCTCAAGATTACATGCTGCCTCCACAAATACCCTGGCTTCCTAGTCTCTTTCAGCTTCCATGGCCTCCTTTCACCTCATCTACCCAAAGTGGTGCTGAACCTATTGATTTCACCACTAACAATAACTATACTGACTCTATAACCAGAAACGACTTCTATTATCCATAATTTTAAAATTTCTCTTTCCCATTATAATCTTAACCTTCCATTTCTCTGACTCATTTGTCTTTGATTTGGGGTATCCTCTATCCCTCCCTTGTTTCCTAGTCTTTCATCTCAGCCACAGTCAGTACTGACCCTCTAGTTAACAGTTCAGCTTTACACTGTTCTCCTACCCCTCAGATCTCCTGTCTGCTCTTGTGCCTAGACAAACCCCAAGCCCAGGTTACTCTTATTAATCTGTCCTCTCTATTCTTAATCTAATGCTTTGGAATGATTTCCAATTGCTATGGGAGGAAGTCACTTAAGGACGTCAAATGGGTCTATCGCCATTAGATGTGGTTAGGTGACTTGTTATTTAATCTCACCTGGACACTCATAGCTCTCGGCAGAAATGCCTATATTCTTCCCTGATTGACTGCTTTTATCCCATCCCTTCTACCCAATCACCCAACAAAGAGGTCGTCTGCCTGTTCTGTAAGTTTGATCTTCTCCTGATACCCGATACTGGGATGGCCTACTGATTATCATCACTGGTTTTCTTTGTCCTGACCTATGAGGAGATACAGGGATTCTCTTTGTAAAATTCAGCTTCTCTCCTTGTGCTGGAGTCCATCTCCTTTGGTTGTTTGCTTCCTTGATCATCTCCTCTGGTTCACATCTTCATTCTCTCCTCAGCTTCTAGTCATTCCATCAGGCCCACAAACATTTGCCTACCTCTGACCTCACCTTAACTAAAACTGCTCTCTCCAAGGTTATGACCGATGATCCTGTATTTGCTCTACTCAATAGCTCTTTTTCCTCAGTCCTCATCTTTACTGGCCATTTCCCACTGGCCAGCACCCTCTCCTCTTGGATACATTCTTCTCTCTTGGTTTTATGCACTGTTCTTTCTGGATTTTCCTCTTAACGTGGCTGTTTCTTCCAAGTCTTCTTTGTAAATTATGATCCCTATGCCCCTAAGTTCTCTCCCAAACCCTTTCCTTTTACTTTGCCATGCACACTCCTGTAGTTATCAAGTCCCATGGTTCCAAGGATCATATATGGGCTGATTAATGCTCAGATCTATGGATGCAGCCCTTATCATTCTCTTGAACTCCAGCTGGGCATTATCAACTGCCTGATAAACATGATGTCCCTACAGAACCCCAACAGGGCAGCTAGGTGGTAAAGTAGAGAGAGTTCTGGGCCTGAAGTCAAGAAGCCCTGAGTTCAAATCTGGCCTCAGAAATGTCTTAACTGTGTGAGCCTGAATAAGTCATTTAACTTATTTATCTCAATTTCCTCAGCTGTAAAATGGGGTAATAATAACACTTACTCCCAGGGCTGTCGTGAAGATCAAATGACATAATGACTATAAAGCACTTAGCACAGTGCTTGGCACACAGTAAGTGCTATATAAAGGTTAACTGGCTAAGCAGCGGCAGAGCATAAGTGCTGGACCTGGAGTCAGGAAGACTCATCTTCCTGAGTTCAAATCCAGCCTCAGACACTTGCTAGCTGTGTGACCCTGGGCAAGTCACTTAACCCTGTTTGCCTCAGTTTCCTTATCTGTAAAATAAGATGGAGAAGGAAATGACAAGCCATTCACTATCTTCACTAAGAAAACCCCAAATGGCATCACAAAGACGCCACATGACTGAATGACAATAAAATTTATTATTATTATTATTATTATTACTACAGCATGTCCTGGTTTCATTCTGAACCTCTCTGTTTCTAGTATGGATACCACCATTCTTTTAGTCACCTAGTCAAAAACTTCAGTCATCCTTAAGTCTGTGCTCAGCAGCATATCCTCCACATCCAATCAATCCCCAAGCTGTGTCAAGTCTACCTCTGAAATCTCCTTCCCATCTGTTCCTGTCTTTCTCCTGACACAGCCATTGCCCCCAAGTTCCAACACTCAATGCATCTTGCCTGGATATTAACCTCCTATCCTGACACAGCCACTGCCCCCAAGTTCCAACACTCAATGCATCTTGCCTGGATATTAACCTCCTAACCATACTTGCTGCTTCCAATCTCTTTCCATTCCAATACATTCTCTCAATAGCTGTTAAAATAATCTTCCTAAAGTATAGTCCTTATCTCATTATTCCCGGGCTCAAAACCCTATACTGACTCCCTATTGCCTCTAGGACAATAAGTCTCATATTTAAGACCCTCAATACTATAACCCTCATCCATTCTGGCTTCTGAGAAGCGGTGTGATAGAAACAAAACAAAGCATTTAGTGTCAAAAGACTTGGACACAATTCCCAACTCTGTTACTTATTACCTCCAAATTACTGTTTGTATAACAATGGGTGAAATACTTATCTTCTCTGGGTCTCAGTTTCCTCATCTGTAAAACGAGGAGACAGATTGGAAGGCTAAGGTCCATTCTATTTCAAAATCTATGAGTCATTACCTGTCCCCCCCCCCCATCATATACTCTACCTTGGCCTTGGCCTATTAATGATTCCCTAAACTTGGAGCTCCATTTTCTACCTTCTCTGCCCAGTATGTACTAAAATATATTCCCTCCTCATCTTGATCTCCTAGAATTACTAGATTTTTTCAAGTTACAGGCTCAAAGGTCACCTTCTGGGTGAAGCCTTTCTGCATTCTCCAATGTTAGTGTTATCTTTCTCCATCAGTGGCTTGGAATTTCATTATCTCCTCCTGTCCTTAGTGGCCTAGTACCCCAAGAAGGCAGGAGACTTTTCATTGTATTTGTTTGTTTTATTTCACCAGGCCTTGGCCAAAGTAAGGTACTAAATAAATGTTTGTGGTTGAATAAGAACTTCAATCAGAAAAGATAAAAGAATACAAAGGCTGTAATCAAAGCATTAAAAAACTTAAATAATAGGATTTGGACCTGAGAGGGGACTTAAAGATCAGTTAGCCCAATCTCTTAATTTTACAGTGAGGAAATTGCATCTCCAAGAGAAGTGACTTTCTCAAGGTCACAGAAGTCAAAAACAGGTCCTCAGACTCCAAGCCTAGCACTCTTTCTCCTTACACCAGTCGGTCCCTTCCTATAAATAAGGTAAACAGGGATTTGGTGATAAAATTCTGGGATGGTGTGACTTATAAGCCTGATAGTTTTAATAGCAGCTAGAATAATAAGAGATGGAATTTACATAGTACTTATTATGTGCTAGGCACCAGGAGTCCTAACCACTTTACAAATATGATTTCATTTGCTCCTCAGAACAACCCTGGGTTATGGGAGTTGTTATGGTCATCAATTTACAGTTGAAGAAACTGAGGTAAATATTACTTGCCTAATATCAAGTGTCTGAGGCTGGATTTGAACTTGGGTCTTCTTGACTCTCTTTACTGTGCTACTTAGCTGCCTTTTAAGAAAATTAAGAAGGAAACATGACTTTATTCAATGGCTGGTAACTATAAGGAATCTGTAGTCTCAAGAACTAAGTGATAAGTGAGAGGATCAATCAATAAAGAATTAATTGTGAATGAAAGATTCAATGTGGAGGGATGGCTAATGAAGGGAAAGCAATATAAGGGAGAACTTTACTAATCTTGTGAGGTTGAATTCTTTCCATGTATCCCTTTCTACCCCTATCTGACACAAAATTTCAGATGAGGCAGTTGTGGGTCTGATCCAATATGATATCTTTAATGTTCTTATTTTTTATAAATTCCCATAAGTTGAGGTTGGATTTCACAGACTCCTGTGGCTGATAGTGACTAAGATTAAGCCTCCCCCCTGACTCCATATAAACACTTACAATAAAGTCAAAAGCTCTTTTAGGAAAGATAAGAAAAACTGTGCAATACTGTAAATTCATAAACAAGTTCTTCCACATTTAAGATTTTGTATGTGGGAAGTTAAAGCCCACACATCATTACTGGTTGATCCAAAAGAAAAGTAGAGCTTTGGGCATGCTCCCAAGTCCTTTCTGTAACTTGAGTCCAATGAACAACTGGGTGAAGACAGGCCATATTCAAAACTCTGGAAATTCCCTGTCAAAATCATAGTAAGAACCCGGTCAGATGTTTGCAGCTGGAGCATTTGTGGGATTCACTCTTTTCATTCTGGGTTTGCTTTGCCTACACAGAACTCATAGCCTGGGTAACAGAAAAGGAGTCATTGGGTACATTCCTTACCTAAAAATGCTATTAGAAATACTCAAGGAGGGGTGGCTAGGTGGCACAGTGAGTAGAGCGCCGGCCCTGAAGTCAGAAAGACCTGAGTTCTGATCAGGCCTCAGACACTTAACACACACACACACAAAAACCTAGCCGTGTGATGTTGGGCAAGTTACTTAACCCCAGTTGCCCTCCAAAAAGCAAAAAAAAAAAAAAAGAAATACTCAAGGAATGATATAACTATTTACTGATGTCATGACATGCTTTCCCCTACTGCATATGTTCATTTCCCTATGCTGTTGGAGAGTTTGAAGAACACTAGTCTTGGCAGCAGCCAAGATTGAAACGATGGGATGTGGTTATGTCAGCAGAAGTTAAATGTGAAAAAGGCTGTCTGGAGATCAGGGGAAAAAAACGCCAGTAATGAGCAAAGAGTCTTAGAAAAAGCTGATAACAAGAGGCCAGAGTCAGTGCTAGAGGGCAGCCCAGCAAACTTCTATAAATCATTATTAATTGCCAGAACTCAAGGAAGGAAGACAGCCTGACTGAACTGGAAAAGTTATCTCAGGCTATGTCACAGTTTTCTCTGGCTCCTGGGCTGCAACAAGGGTCACTCTCTACATTTTTTTTTTTTGAGAGAAGTGGTTTGTTTTCACAATCTGAAGCCATTGTGGGTAGCTGTGAAAAGCAAAAAGAGATGAAATCTATTTGGAAAAATAAAGTATTAGAGCTGGAAGTTCTAGAATGCTCCCACTCCTCAATGCTCCCTCCTGGAATCCCCAGCTCCCATTCCATGGGGGCTCAGCCCCAGTTCCATCATCAAGAGAAGACTTTTCCTTAGTACTTCAGGCCCCACCTTTGAAATCAATCATTAAGCATTTATTAAGCGCCTACTCTGTGCCAGGCAATGTGTTAGGCACTGGGGACACAAAGTATTTGAGTAAAAGCACAGCAAAGTACCAAGTACAAGAATGTAACAATCCCTATTCACAAGGGGCTGAAGAACTAATCACTTGGTACTTACTTTGCATATATTTTGTAATTACTTTGTAAAACACTGTTAAAAATAACTGCCAATCTGTATTTGTGAGTCCAAGTTGTTTCCCCTATTGGCACGTAAGCACCTGGGGGGCAGATACCATTTTCACTATTATCTATGTGTGCCCCATGCCTAATTCAGAGCCTGTGTAGAGAGGCCAATCAATCAATGAGCACTTACTGTCCACTCCAGGCCAGGTACTGGGTCACGTACCTACGATCCAAATATAGTAAATCAATCCTTTCTTAGGAGGTACTTATATTCTAATTGCTGAGATGTGTACAGGTGTGTACATGGAATAAATGGAAAGAGAACAAATACAAAGCAGTTAAGTACAAGGTAGTTTGAAAGAGGGCACACTAGCAGCTAAGACTTTATATAGAGGTTGTACATAAACAGTTTCTTGAAGGAAGGGAGGGATTCCAAGAGGTGGAGGGGAAGAAGTAGTACATTCTGTGAATGAGGGACAAGCTGAGAAAGGCACAGGGGTGCCCTGTGTGAGGAACAGAGATAACACTAGTTTAGCTGGATAACAGTGTGGGAGGAGGAGCAATGCACAATGAGGTTGGTGCAAGGTTGCACAGGCTTCAAAAGCTAAACAGTTATTTTAATTGTGGAGATAATAGGAAACCATTTCAGTTTATTGGGCAGTGGAATGACATTGTCTGATCTATGCTAATAACCACATGGAATTTGTAGCTTCAAGAAGTGCTTGGGCATCAATGGAAAGAAAGAACTGGGGAGAGAGCTGAGGTAGGGAGGCCAACTAGGAGGCTGTGGCAATTATCCATGTGAGGGGTGATGAGATCCTGAACTACGTGAGCAGAGAGAAAGAAGGGACTGATGCAGGAGAGACAGGTAGAAATGGCAAGATCTGGCAAAGGATTGGATATGTGGCATAAGAGAGATTGAGCAGTAGAGAGACGATAATGCCAGGCTTACAATCTGCAATTTCATTAATGTAGGGAATACGTGACAAAACTTCATTGGAGCAGACTGGCATCTGCGTTGCAAAATAGTCTTAGGGACACAGAGAGCTATCCCTTATCACATAACTTGTGTGTCTATAGGTCAGAGATGGGGACTTGAATCCAGATCTTTCTGATTCCAAGGCCATCTTTCTAGGCACTGTTATGACTGCCATTCTGGCTAGCATGGAAGATACTTAATGAATATTTGTTGATTTGAACTTAATTGAAGGATCATTAGAGACCACCTAGTCCAAATCCTTGATGCTATAAATAAGGAAACAGACTGAAAAGGGGAAGAACCTTAACAAAGATCCTACACTTGAGTTCCTTACAATAAAGTATAAATCCTTGGTGTATTGATGTCACATCTATCATTCAAGAAACTTGTTTCTTTTCTATCCCCCACAGGCCTTAGACTAGAACAGGATAAACAGCAGATGCTCAATTAGTGTTTATTGATCTGACGGTTGACAGCCAAACTGAGATGAGACCCTAGTCACCTCTCCTTCACATCTTCTTTCCACTGGACTACTCTGGCTCTGATAAACAATTAGAACAATCCAAGAGTATAAAAGGCTATCTCTGGGAGGCAGTGGGCTCCCACCTCACTTGAAGGTTTTTTTTTTAAGCAACAGCTGGATTAATCCCTTATCAGGTATGCAAGAACAGGGGTGTTTTTTTCAGAGGCAAGTTGAACTGGTAAGACTTTGGGATTTCTTGCAACTCTGATATTCTGTGGTGCCAGGGAGAAGCTGTTGAATGTTGAAACTTTTCCCCAGACCACTATCTATCATCCTCTCATCTATCAGACTGTCACCTTTCAAAGAAAGTCACAACCACACCTCACTAGAAGAGTAAGAGAAGAAGCCTTTAGTGCTATGACCACTATCCATAAAAAACAAACTTATCTCAGCTGGGACCAGGACATTTCTGAAAATCAGTGTGGAACAAGTAGCTGAAGATGAGGGTGCTCTTGGCTAAAGGGCTGCAGTAGGCAGAGATCCTCAGTAAGGCAGGGAAATGGTCTAGGGAGCAGCACTAAGGAGTCAGGATTCAAGCCATGGAAAATTCCCAGCTTTTACTTAGCATATTTTTCTTTGCACAAGGAGGAGGGAGGAAAAGAGCTGTAGGGGTAGGAGGGTGAGAGGGTAGAGGGGGAGGATGGGCACTATTGCCTTCATGAAATAAAAGAACCTTATTGCAACTCAATGAGACTGAATAGAGTTTGACTTTAAGGGTGGGTGGATGAGAGAGTGAGAGACAGAAAGTGAGAGAGAGAAAGAGAGTGAAAGAGAAAGTGAGAGAGACAGAGAGGTGAGAGAGACAGAGAGGTGAGAGAGAGGTGAGAGAGAGAGAGGTGAGAGAGAGGTGAGAGAGAGAGGTGAGAGAGAGAAAGAATATATACAACTGTATAGTATTCTTTAAAAAATGAATGGCATTACAACACCTAGGAAGAGGAACAATTTGTTTCTTTCTTTTTTCTTATTTTATCTGAAACAACAGAATCCTTGAGTCCTTTCCTTCAATTTTTTCAGTTTACCCTTGTTGCCCAATGCAGTTAAGAGCTGTGCAGAGAAACTCAGGGTTTGTGTGCTTTTGTTTTAAATATGACACTAAGGCATATCTCACATATGTTGGACCTAATCATGCATGAGAAAATTTACAACTTTGCAAACCTCAAAAATATATGGGGACTCTGCCCTCCCAACCCATTCTCACCAGAAAGCTTTGGGACACATTTATTTTTTTCCAAGTTTTTTCCAGCTTTTTCCTTGATAAATACAAAGCCTCTCCTCTGGCTGACTCAGCCCATTGTTTCCCCTAGGATTTATAACTCAGATAAGGGAAATTGTACACAGTAGGGTTGGAGATGGGGGTGGGACTTGCTACAAGTGAAAAAAAAAATGCAGTGTTTTCTTTTGCATTATTCTTCATATCTGAATTTCCAGAAGAGTTTCGAGACAGCCCTCTCAGGAAACATGTATGGAAGCAAATATGCAGCCATAAGTACTCTAAGCTTCTGAAATGTAGTTTTTTCAACTATTTCAAAGACTTCCTAATCCTTACAGAGGTGAGGCATCCATGAGAGTCCAGTTCCCCCAAGGGACATCTTCCCTGTGGCTGGCAATGAGGAGAAAGGAAACCTATGAGGCAGCATGGTACAGTACAGAGGGCGCTGGACTTAAGTCAGGGAAGACCTTGATTCAAATCCTGTCTCAGACACTTACTGGTGGCATGATACTGACAACTTACTTAACCTCTCTGTGCTATTTCATCAAATGCAAAAATAAAAGAGTTGGATTCAATGGCCCTTAGGTACCCTGCCAACTCTAAAGCCCTCTAGATAATGTACTTTCCCAGGTGATTGAATGGATAAGTCCCAGTGAGCTGTTGGATACTGCCTCTGTTGCAACTTTTAAGAGAAACTTCATGTCTTGACCTATAACACACCCCCAAACTCCACTCAATATTTTTTTTTCACTATGAAAGCTGATCTAGCCCTCTGAAGGGTTGGTAAAATCTTGCCTTTCCAAAGAACTGAAAGCAAAGGGGATTTCCTATCAATCGAGGAGTGGTAGAACAAATTATGGTATATTGAATATAATGGATACTGCGGTGCTATAAGAAATGACTAAAAGAATAGTTTCAGGGAAACCTGGAAAGACTGTGAACTCATCTAGAGTTAGGAAGACTTTAATAACATTGTAAAGACAAGCAACATTTAAAGACTTAAGAACTCTGACCAATGAAATGCCCAAACCTGATTCTGGAGAACCAGTTAATAAAGCATGCAGTGCAGGAACTCAGGGTATCAATTAAGATATTTTTTGAACATTGTGGCCAATGTGGGAAATTGTATTGCTTGATGATGCATCATTTTTTTTACAAAGAATTTTTTTCTTTTAAAGGAGGGTGAAGAATGAGGTGGGAGAAAGTACATTTTTAAATGAAAAAATAAAACATTTTTCTAAAAAAAAAACAAAACCCTTGATTTTATTTCAGGTACTCGAAAAATGCTCAACTGAACTAAGCTTCACCTCATTTGGATCATAGTTTGGTGAAGTATTATTAAGAAAGCTGTATCAAAAAAAAAAAAGGGAGTAAAAGAAAGAAATCTGTACCCAGCTTGTTTGGAGATTCCCAAAAGATGTCCCAGCCCCTGCCCTTCAGGAACTCATAAGCTGGGAGCAGAGACAAGATGAAATTCGTGACAATAAGAGAATAACTCATTCTTACTGTCTCAGTGACACAGGATAAGCTCCAACCTTGTAGGGAGTCCATTGTTAGAAACTTTTTTCCTTGGGGTTAGTAACTTGGGAGGACATTTTGCTAATGATCCCACAGACAGTAACTTTCTGTCTTGAATAAATCTCCCAGGCAACATTATGCAAACATCTTAGCTGAAGTTACAGATTTGAAACGCCCGCACACTATTGTGTGATTTTTCTGAAAATGTTTGGAGAGAGGGAATGGGAATGTTTCTGTAAAACCTCTTCAATACTCCAGAGTACAGCTGGCTAAACTTCTGGCATAGGACCCTAACGCTAGGGACTGTAGGACTCAAAACCAGGACAGTGGTGTCATTTAAGGGATTACAGATGTGTGCTCCTCTCTCCAAAATCTTCTCTGCTCCCCAGTTGAGCTACAGTAAGTGTCTATGACCTGGTTCTCAGCAGACCCTTTGGGTAATATCCCCACGAAAATTCCCCACCCTTATTCCAAGTCAAAGGGCAGACAACTCCAGTCCACAACTTTAGAGAGACCATTCTACTGGGCCTCAGGAGCCCTGGGCCTCTCTCCAGCTTTCTTCCTTGTCCTTAGCCAGCCATAAGCACAAGCTGCCAGAGTCCAGAACTTATCCTTTCTTTATGGATCTGGAAGAAAAAAATAAAGGGGCTGACAACCATCCCAGCTTCCCTATCCTTAGGGAAATCACAGTGCTGGAAAGAGACTGGAGATCAGATACTGTATCCTGAAGCAACACTTTCCTA
Source organism: Gymnobelideus leadbeateri (assembly GCA_011680675.1). Classification (NCBI taxonomy): domain Eukaryota; kingdom Metazoa; phylum Chordata; class Mammalia; order Diprotodontia; family Petauridae; genus Gymnobelideus; species Gymnobelideus leadbeateri. The sequence continues at coordinate 806,774 of WOXC01004126.1, forward strand.
GACAGATGTTTAGAGAGCTGTGTCTACTTTAAGAGAAAAAAACGTCCCATAAGGCCAAGAAGGGAGTGGCATTTGTAGGCAAGAGTATGCCAAATAGTTGTTGCAAGATTAAGGTCTGTCACCAGAACACCATCAACGGTCTCAGCAAGGATTCAGATTCGGTCTGTGGGCTATGCCAATTTATTCAGGCAAGCAATTAGCATTTTTAAAGGACCTACTATGTGTTAGGCACAGGGAATACCAAAATGCAAAAGAAACAGGCCCTACCCTTAGAGAGCTTGCTACTTTCAAAGTGCTGTGCTATTTTGGGGTTGCTATATCCCCCAGAAGAGGAATGAAGGTGAACCTCAGTTTCTTTATGTTAAACATTTTCAAAGTCTATTTGGGGAGAAAACAATCCCAGCGTCCGAGATCTAGAGGTGGAAGGAATCTTAGATGTCATGTAGTACAACCCCCTAGTATAAAGATGAGAAAATTAACCCCGGGGGTAAAGTCACACAGATAGTAAAAACAAGAATCTCAAATTGAGCTCTAGAATAATTGTGATAAAATTGACTACGGTTATTTTTTCAGAGTAACACATTTAAAAGGACTGATCACAAAGCTTCATTTCACCTATCAAATATTTACCAGCTGCCTACTCTGTGCAAAGTATTAATGCAGATCTGTTTTATTCCTTATGCTTAAGCTATATGACCTAATTTTAACAATAAAAAATGAAGGGAACACAAATTATTTAAGCACCTACTGTGTGCTGAGAACTATGCTAGGAACTTTACAAATATCACCTCATTCTATCCTCACAATCCTGTGAGAGAGGTGCTATTCTTATCTCCATTTTATATTTGAAGAAATTGAAGCAGGCAGAGGTCAAGTGTTTTGCCCAGGGTCACACAGCCAGCAGGCATCTTAGACTTGATTCAAATATATGCCTTCCTAACTCCAGGTGCAATAGTCTATTCACTGCACCATCTTGCTGCTTAGCAGAGATATCACAAGGCAGTGTCTAGTTCCTATATAAGCTGTAGTTAATGAATGGCTTTTAAATATCTACTCTTATAGCTCCGTGAGTTTCTTTTAGAACTAGCTCATCTATACAATGAACTCTTCTGTTAAGGAAGTAACAAAACTACCTTCACCCAACAACAAAGAGCTTTTAAAAAACGTCTTTGCAAGAGGAGGAAAAACAACACCCCAACGTTATAAATTTAGATATTGATATTTAGTCTCGAACTTCTGTTCTATTCAGAACTGTCGACACTCAATTAAAAACACACACAATAACTTCAACACTGTCCAAGGCTTAGGAATATTGAAAACTTTAAGAAAGAGAAATGTGGGAAGACTAGCAGACCACCCAGGCGGAATCAGCCACAGACACAGGAGCTATCCGAGGTTTCAGCCCTCCCTTGAAGAATCACCACCCACCCTGCTAGGAAACCAACATGGGGGTGGAAGGAGAGGGAGAATGAGGAGGGCTGCCAGTGAGGTCAGATAGCCCCCAAGTTTTCCATATCCTCTCAAATCCTCCACCTGCTGGTCCTTCATGTTGCAGTAAAAATGAAAAAAATATAGGGAGTGATTCATTCATTTGACAAATGAATGCAAAGAAGACACAATGACTTGATTAGACATGGGTGGGTAGGTCACTTAATCTAGGTATTTTCAAGTATTACCAAGAAACAACACACATGTCATGGTCACAAAAGTGAAGACAAACTTCTTCCTCATTAGCCTTTGAGTTTGCTCCGTACTACCTAGCTCTCAAGTCAACAAAATGTTTCTGAATCAACACCTTTCTTGATGGCAAGGAACCTGCTACAGTAATTAATCCCTGGTGTCCAAAGTTTCCAGTAAAAGATTAAGTAGATCTGAATAATCTTTCCAGATTACTAGGGAAAAAGTCATCCAGAGTTGAAGGTATAAGGTATATGTCCTAACTTACTAAATGAAAAGAGCATTAGATTTAGAGGCAGATGATAGAGACTTAAGGTCACTTACTAGTGATTGTTACCTTTGGCAAATCATTTTCTCCCCTTGGACCTCCAATTTCTCATCTATAAAATGAAAGGGTTGCACTAAATGGTCTCTAATGTCCCCTTTTATGATTCTATAGAAGGGTTTTGGATTTAGAAAAAAAGGCCCAGATTGTAATTTGCAAATAATTAGATTTCTGCCACCTCAGGCAAAAAATCCAACTGAAACCACCTGAACTTCTTATTTAAAGTTGTCTTTAGTCTTCAGTGGGAGGAAAAGGATTCAGTGATGAGCAATGATATCTTGTACAAAACATAGCCAACAACTTCCAAGAATTGCCCATTGCACTGATGTAATTTCCTCAAAGCTGCTAAGGGTCTGAGGAAGAAATTCTAAGAAAGTACTATTCCTTCCCTAGCCAAGTATCCCCTGTAGAGAAGCTGTATGCTAGATTTCAGCAGCACTGGAGAAATAGCCCTTGCTTCCCTTGACCTCGAAGCCTTCTTATCAACGACATCCTTCACAAATAGGGAGGGCCCTTGTATTGTAGCTAGTGCAGAAACAGACTTGAGTAAAAATCTAATAGGCTTGCCTATGAAACCAGTGCAAGAAAAAGGGTAATAAGTCTGTAGGTAAAAATGACCAGGTATCAATTTCCATGACCTACAAATGAGGTGAAAGAATCTTCACAAGGAAATGTTGAATTAATATTTGACTAAAGTAAGGGTTTATTAAGTCCTTACAAGGAGGTAGTCTGTTGCATTGTTTTTCTCTGCTTTCAGGAGATACCTTTCCACCAAAGAAAAAGCTCCCCAACACTCTTAGGAAAGGGAATAGCTCTATTTTAACAGTGGGAAAACTTGGGAATAGCCATTCAATTTTGTCAGCATCTCTGAAGTACCCATATTTTTATATGAAACCTCATCACTCTGGACCCACTAATAAACATTTTAAATGCTTCCAGGAAAGGCTGGGATTTGCAATAAAATAAGCAATTTCCAGGACAAAGTAAGAAGCATTCTATGTGCAAACAATAAAATGGATTTACCATGATCTTATCTGTTCCCAGAAATTTGGAATCATAGCATGGGTTATGGTCCATTGATTTGGAAGACATCTGAATCCCATGTGGAAAAGTATCTAGCTCTCAAAGAGCAAGTTCATAGTAGTAGAAACATGTCAGCCTTAACACTTTACCTGCCATACAACTGCATAAGGACCCCCAGCAAAAATATCTGAAATTGCTTCCTTGTAAAATAAATGGTTTTAAGTGGTTTCCCAAAGAGAGCTGCCCACCTTAAATGGGTTCCTTACAATAATAATAATAATACTTAGATGATATTTAAATCAACATCTCCATTTATACTGTAAGGGTTCCATTGTTAATAGTAACTCTATTTCATGCAACACTAAGGTTTGTAATTATGATCACTGGGCTTGTTTCATTAAAGCATTCTCAGTGCCTTGCACACAACAGGTACTTAATAAATAAATGTTGATTATCTGTACAAAAAACCCTGTGAAGTAGACAATACATGCTTTATTATCCTTATTTTACAGGAGACAATACTGGAGACCCAGAGAGATTAAATGACTTGTCCTTTGCCACCAGTTAGTGAATGTCAAAGGCAGGAGATTCAAACCCAGGTTTCTAGACTAAGGAATCAACTCTGTGTTACTACAACTAAAACTTCTAAAGAAAATTCCCCTTTCCTACCCTACCAAGTATTGACAAAACCTGAAGAATGGGATTGAAACATTTAAAATGGTTTTCTTAAACAAATACTATATTCCTTTACTATAACTCCTTAGAGAGTAGGAATCAGATGTGGCTAAAAGACTCTGGGTAGGAAGAAAAGATGATTTCATTGGTTGACACATTATGGAGCTTTGCTTACTTTATGTGGCAAATACTTTTTGCTATCCCTTTTTGAGAAGAAGGGGGAAAAAAGAATCTTGATACTGGCCAGAAATCTTGATTTACACAATCTGGAAGGAGGCTGGAGCCAGATTCCTAACCCCTTCCCACTGTCTGCCTTCTCAATAGCCATTTCCTTCTGGGTAATGATCCTGAAGCAAAAGTTATTAGATTCAGCTCTGGGTTTCAGGGGGATGAACTCTCCATAAATAAATTACCATTTACCTATCTATTGAAAGGATAGTGAAATGCTGTGAACATAAATGGTGATTTCCCATAGCTCTGCCCTATCAGGGAGAACAACTCCCTCCCATACAACTTTCCTTTACTTAAAATAAAAACAACAATAGCTAGCAGTACATATGGCTTTTGGTTTTCAAAGTGCTTTACAAATACTGTCTCACTTTTCCTCATAACCCAGAGACACAGACACACACGCAGATGCTATTATTATCCCCATTTCACAGATAAAGAAACAGTGGCACAGAGAGTTTAAGTAACTTTCCCAGGATCATACAGTTAGTCAGTGACTGAGATATTAATTGATCTTAGGTCATCCAGACTCCAAGTCCTACACTCTATCCATTGGGTCAAACACTTGGTCTACTGTTCTTATTATTAAACAAATCTATTCTAACTAACATTTCTAAGATTCTCCCCCTAGAGGGCAGGTGCTGTATGTAACTTGAATTGTACAGCCTGGCACATCCCCATTCAGGGCTGGATAACTGATAAAGGCTGGTAATACTGAGGAGCTAATTAAGAGGAAATTGACATTAGAATTGTTATACAGCCCACTTACGCAAAGCAAAACCGAAATTTAAAACATAGGCAACTGTTTGGAATCCTTTTAAATTGTCTTAAAATAGACACACCAAAACAAGCCAACAACCATATTATATACACCTAATCACCAGTCAGTCCCTTGCCAACTCATGCTCTAAAAGTCAATTCAGCCTTCATGAGTCCACAGGAAAGACACATCAGATGAAAACCAGGGTTTGTTAAAACATTGGTAAATTGCCCAGTCTGAACTGTTAGTACAGAGGACATCCACAGATAATAGTCTGGCTCAGAGGTCAGTCCTCCTTTACTAAGCTAACTCACTGTATACTTTATCTCTAAGTGTTTGTCTCCCTTAATCATAGTGTGAACTTCTTCAGGGAGAGCCTACCTTGTCTTTTGTATTTGTTTCTTTAGCACTTAGCACAGTGTTTGAGACATAGTAAGTGTTTAATATGCCTTTTCTTTCATTCATACCAAGTCTGCTCTCAGGGAAAACACTGGAGTGAGGAGACCTAGTTAAGTCTCAGTTCTGCCACCAAGACACATGACCTTAGAAAAATCATTTCATCACCTCTCTGGTTTCTTCATTTATAAAAGGAGTGAGTCAGATTATATTATCTCTATGCTTACTTCCTGATCTGAAATTGTATGTTTCTATAATGGTTAGACAGTGTTTTGTAAATGTGTGAAAAGCTATGTTGCTCTGTAAATATCCCTTTGGAAGACTAGTATTTGAGAACTGGAAAAGTTCACATTGTGTTTATTTCAGACCTTTTTCTAATAATCATGAATTCCCTCTTTTTTTCTGTTTTCTCCCTGTGGTAAGCCATCCTCTCTTCAATACTGTTCTTTGCTTTACTCACTGAATCAATGGCATCTTTTCTGTGACACTAACCCAGCCCAGAATGATGAACTGATTTCATTTTCGGGGACTACTCTGGAGTCTCTCAGAAGGACCATTGTTTCCTTGTAATTTGTCCAAAGCCTCCATTTAATGCATGCCTGCAAGTGTGGTTGGATGACATTCATCATTTGGAAAATTTGCCAATAAAAGGGATACAGCTGTTGAGTTAAAATGGCATGTGGCTAAAAATTGCTTATGGACAAATTTCTTTGCTAAATGGTAGGTAATATATTCCACTCATTTTTCCTCTAACTTGTAATGTCAGGAAACCATGGGCATATCTTCTTTCAAATGACCAGCCTCTTACCCCAAGGCTTAAGTATCATGTAACATATCATATCATGGTTTAAGCATTGCATGTCTCTGTCGTGACTAAGCAGTTATAGCCACATATGATCTGTAGTTTTGTTACTATTTACATTGGGAAAGGAAACTGGAAAGAGCTTTATAATTCAAATCAATCAAATAATCATTTATTATTTACTGTGTGTCAACCACTGTAGTAGACACTCTGGGAACACAAAGATAAAAACTAAATATTCCCTATGCTCAAGCATCTCACTATCTAAATATAATTACTATCATAAACAGAACTGGTCCAGGGATAAATAACCAAGACATAACTCTTTCTCTAAGACCCCATCCTTGCCGCCCACAACAGCAGTAAAGTTTATTGCCTCAGCACAAGATTCATGGTTGTGACAATGTCAAATTTACAGAATCCTAGAGTTTTGTTGTTATTCAGTCATGTCTGACTCTCCATGATCCTTTTCAGGGTTTTCTTGGAAAAGAAACTGGAGTGGTTCATCATTTCCTTCTCCAGGTCATTTTGCAGGTAGGGAAACTGAGGCAAAAAGGGACAAATGACTTGCCCAGGGTCCCATAGCTAGTAAGTGTCTGACGTCAGATTTGAACTCACAAAGATGAGTCTTCCTGACTTCAGGCCCAGTCATCTATTCACTGTGGCACCCAACTGCCTCGTCCTAGAATTAAAAGGCATCTTTAATGTCATCTAATCTTAAAAAGGCAGTACTAGTTTTAGCATCAAAGAAATCAAGTTCAAACCCCACCTGTGGCTACTAATTATGTGACTTTGGGTAAGCATTCTTTGGGCCTCTGTAAAATGAAGTCTGGGAATTGGGCCGCTCATTTCCATAGTTTCCCATTACTTCAGAGGGGCCAACTTCTCAATGAACCTATAAACCCTCATCCCAAGCTCAAGAACCCTCCATAGTACACCCAATTAATGGCTGCCCAACAGATCTGTTGGTAGGAAATCATTAGCTAGTATAGTAATCCATTCCATTTTTGGATAGCTCTAGTATTAGGAGGGTCTTCCTTTCACTGGATAGAAATTCTACCCATTGGTCACTGTTCTCTCTTTCAGGACCTAGTAGAATAGTGACCAATTCAAAATTGAGTACTACTTGTTGATTAACTTTGAGATTCTTTAGAAGCATCATTCAAGTACCCAACTGCCCAGGAGGAAGAAGGAGGAGGAGGAGGAGGAACAGGGAAGAGGAGGAAGAGGAGGAGGAGGAGGAAGAGGAGGAGAAGGAGAAGAAGTCTCTGCTCTAGAATAGCTCGAACTGTAACTGATGTGCTATGGAGACCTAGGAAGCCATAATTATTCATGAAATAATTGAAGAAGAAGTGGTGATCTGGCCATTATAGGCAACAAGTACAGGGAAAGCCAGAGAAGGAAGAAATCTAAGTTCAGAACCACTAGGGAAAATTTCACAAAGAAGGTGGGGCTTCAAGAAAGAGTCAGAAGATGAATCATCAGGGAAACAAAATGAGGCTGTGCCAAGCAAGAACAAAGGTAGAGAGCATGCCATGCTGGCAATGTGCTGTAGTACCTCCACAACAGGAAAACTGGCTTAACTGAAACACAGAGCTTGTGTTGGGGAACAATCACAGCTAAGAGCTCTGGCCTTCTTTTGTTAGGCAGACGTGTGGAAATGAAATTTCGCCAGAAGTTTCATCTATATGAGCCTAGCTCTTCTTCCCCTATACCACCACCCAGCCTTCCATCCTCAAGTGTAAAAGTCAGTCTGGGAATTGGGCCTGCTCATTTCCAGTTTCACATTACTTCAGAGGGGCTGACTTCTCAATGCAACTGGATTCACCAACATTTGGAATCCTATTGTAGGACTTAGAATATTATCATAGTGGTTTTGGAATCTTACATATACGAACCTGTTCATACAGTGGTTACATATGAACACCTTTTCCTAAACAATGTTGGCATCCTGTTGCTATTTTTCTCCAGATATTTATTTTATTAATTCAATGTGTATATATCACTACCTCCAATATTCTTGCCTATGATAGTCAAATGGGAGGTATTTACTTACAGACTTAAAATGTGGCCAAGGACTGCATCCAATGACACTGGAGAACAGTGACAATGTTTTGGGTATGATCTATTCTACACAGCTCTTTGCTGATGATAGGCTATTTAATAAACACTGACTGAAGCTGTGGGTATAAAACACAGCCTGAGGGGAAAAACTCTAGGGCTGGAAAGATTTAGGATCTGGTATTAGTTCTAAACTAATATGCAGTGTGACCCTGAGTTAGTCACTTAACACAACTGTGCCTCACTTTTGCCATCTGTAAACTGAGAATAACATATCCCTCCCAACTTATTTCATAGGGATATTATAAGGACTCAATAAAGAGGCCTCCAAATAAAAAAAAAAACCCAAGGCATTATTTTTTTGTTGCTAAGTATAGTTGTTTTGACAACCACAATTGAACTAGAGCTTCCCTTTACCATAGGGCAAATGGATGTTGCCTTAAATCTCCAAGAGAGTACTTTCACTATGGGTGGTATAGCCCCAGAAGAGGATTGAATGGAGTCAATGGAAGTAACCTCAGTGACATCTTCCTAGCTTTGCTGTTGGATTGTGGCATAGGATGAAGTTGGGGAAAGATATACTGTAGCAGCAAGCACCCCAACATCCCCAGGGTGGCTGCCAACACAGGTTCTTAGATCTGCTTTTCTAAAGGAAAGCAACTCAAAATGGGATAACAAGCTTGCTTTAATCAGTCAAACATATATCATTTACCTAGTTCAGCGGGGGAAAAGTCAGCACCCTGCACTTCAAAGTATACAGACAGAACTTACAAGACAGAGAAACAAACAGATCAATCAGACAAGCTTCCAAACTGCCCAACCATTACATTAATACCAAATCATAGTTACCAGAGAGGGAAGCATCAACATCTGGGTTTTCAAAGCCAGGGGGCTCTCAATGACTACCCAGAGTCTCATCAAATCACACAACTCTTCTCAAAGTGAGCCCTAAAGCAAAGCCTCGCATCAGGGATGATATAGCCTTCTCCAGGATCAGAGAATGTAACCACCCTCTTGACCCACTGCCCAATCACACAGCATCTAGTTGTGGGCATTCCTGAAAACCAAGCCTCCTACCACAGGCTCCATGTGACACATTCAGCCTATTAGGGGGCAGAGAATATTTTCAAATCAAGGAAGGTTCTCAGAGTCTCCGAAGCCCACCAAAGGGCCTAGGGGCAGGGAAGATCTTTAAATTTGCATTTCCATTACATATGCCCAGCACCAAGATCCTAGTCAGGTCCATTTTACAGAAGAAACTGCCAGAGTTTCTCCTTTAGAGTAAGGAACAGCACCAAGATCTGGGGGCTACAGAGCCCAGCCCTTCTTCAGCCCATTTCTGGTCCTGGACATTTGTGCACCAATCCTGTTGATTACAGAGGGATTACAGTGATCACTGCTATGCAGAATGAATGCATTCATGCAGACAGACAGGCATGCTGGCATGGAAGGGGCAGCATTTTCACACTGAGCTGGAATGAATCCCACCAGCCTGAATGAGTCTGCTTTCTTAAGCCTCAAGCTCCCAGCTGTGATCTCATCATTCAACTTTAAACAGATTCACTCCTGCCCAGGGGACCCTGTGTTTCTAATCTACCAAGGGAACCAGTCTTCTGATATCAACTGGTCATAAATGCTGTAGGAACCGGAATTAGTCATCAGCTAATTAGCAAGTAATGGCAGCATTCATCAATGGAGGTAACTTTCAGCACCCCCCTCCATTACATTTCCTGACACTGAATCTTGAAATAATAATCATTCCTTATATATGCCTAGTGCTTTGCTGTTTTACTAAAAGCTGTCACATAAATTATCTTGTCTGCTCCTTCAGGCCAACTCTGTGAGGAAAGCAGGGCAGCAATTATTATAGCTAATTTACAGAGAAGGAAACTGAGGCTTAGAGAATTTAAGGGATTTGTTTGATAATCCACAAATATTTACTAAGTATTTGCTATGGACCAGGCACCTTGCTCTAAACAAAGATTAAAAACCCAAGTAAGCCCTGCCCTCAAAACACTTCTCAGACTAGTTTGAAATATTTTAATTATTAAGGAGCTAATGTTCTCTCTAAGGAGACAAAATTGCAGATACATGACTTAGCCACTACTGGAACTCAGGTCTTATCACCTCATCAAACTAAAAACCAGCACAAAAATCAACTTTAAATTTTGTTCCATCCTTCCTTGGTTTTAAGGATTTTAGCTAGCTCAAGACTAGCCCTAAGATTTTCCAATTAGTGAGGAATAAATCATTTTAACTTTGCCATTTAAGGAGCAAGCGATAAGAAATATCAGAAGATTCTGGGTTACTAAGGATCAAATGTCTGTGGCTCCTTTAATAGTCTGGTGGAAAGAACATTAAGAAACCCAGGTTACAGTCCTGCTTCTGCCAGGTACTAGTTTTGTGACCTTATGCAAACTCCTTCACTTCTCTGTATGTCATTGTCTCCTTTATTAAAATGTAGATGATGTTGATAGCACTGTTCTCGGAGCTAACTTTACTTTTTTTTCTTGGAGGGGAGAGGGCAGGGTAATTGGGGTTAAGTGACTTGCCCAAGGTCACACAGCTGGTAAGTGTTAAGTGGGAGCTAACTTTAGAAGACATTCTTTGAACTTCTTGGAAGAAAGGAACAATATCAATCCAATGTATTAAAATCAATGCAATTATTATAGCCATTTCAGAGAAAGAAATTATATTTTATGCAGTGAAGAACAACTCTAAAGCTTAACTCACAGTTTACAAAGTGCTTTGAAAATCTCACATGAAAGAGTCTATAAAAGTACAATGCACGAAAGGCTAGTTGTCAGAAACGAGATCATTTTAGAACTGTATCATATGGAACCCCAGAAACATAAACAAAAATTAAGACCTTTTACTATGCCATCTAGTGAGGCGATGAGATGGGTTAATAACACAGTGATTTACAAGGTGCTCTGCACCTTTTACAGGCATATGCTGAAAAACACCTCCTGGGGGTTTCTACTCAAACAAAACCCATGATTTTTATCTACCTGCTCTGAGCCCACATCCAAACAAACTGGAGAGGCTCCTGCCCACACTCACAAGACTTGGATTAGATTCAGTTCCCTGACCCTGTGCCCCACCCTTGGCAAAGCAGGGAAGCCTGGACAGAAAACTCTGGACTAGTAACAAAACAAAAACAACCAAAAAATGTGGGACCTAGTCATATGCTCCTGACCTACAAGGCCCTCTAATCAAATTAGTCCCTTAGAGTCTCCTCAGGAAAGGGATAATAAAATTCAACAGTGACTGCCAAGCTCACTCTTTCCTAAATTAGTTGAGAAGACATATAATTGCCGAGTTTTTTGTTCTGTTTAATCTAGACCTGTAATTTCATCACTGTAGGGACTTCCTGCTGCAGATAGTCCTCTGATGGCAACCTACCGTCTTAGAGAGTTGCCTGGGGATAGTAAAATGTGACTTGTCCAAAATCACACATCTGGCTTGTGTCAAAATTAGTGCTTGAGCCCAGTTTTTCCAGATTCGCAAACCAGCCCTCCATTCTCTACATCACATTGCTTCTCACACACACACACACGTAGAAAGGACTGGGAGAAACAGTGACTAGTAGAAATGCATACCAGGAAGCTGCTTCAATGGATAGCTAGAGCTAGTAAGAGCAAGGGTGAACCTCAATTAAGTTGATGATACTCCAAAATTTCTCGTACATGCCACCTCTCTTGTCCCGCAAAGCTGCCTCCCTGGTGTGTTCCCTCACGTCATGCTCAGATTATTGCTGTAGCCTGCTAGTTGGTCTCCCTGACCCAAATCTCTCCCGACCCCAGTCCTTCCCCAACTCAGCTACGGAAGTGACCTTCCTAAAGCACAGGTCTTGCTTGCCACGACACCCCCTCCACCTGTCCATGTACTCTAAAATACCGTGACACTGGCCTTGTTGCTGTTCTTCACACAAGGCACTCCATCTCCTGACTCCATGCCTTCTCAGTGACCAAGTCCCAGCCCTGGAAATCTCTACCTTCTGGTTTCCCTTATTGCCTTCATGTCTCAGCTATAATCCAAGAAGAAACCTCTCATAGTCCCCCTCAATTAGAGTGCCTTCTAAGGTTCCCTCCAATTTATACTGGATATATCTTGTTTGTGCAGAAACATTTGCACATTGTCTCCCCTCTTTCACTGAGAGTTCCTTGAAAGAATGTTTTTGCCTTTCTTTGGGTCACCATTACCTAGCACAGGAACATAATAAATAATTGCTAAATGTTTATTGACTTGTTGACTGATTGCCTGGCTGAGGTTGACTTATTCAAGGTCAAAAAAGTTTTCTCCAAGAGAAAATGGGAACTCAGGCCCTTTGAATCCTGAGTCAATTAGTTCTTTTTTCATGATACCATGTTACCAGATATATAAGATAATCTCTCTAAGATTTAATTTCCTCATCTGTAAAAATAAGAATAATAGGGGCGGCCAGGTGGTGCAGTGAATAAAGCACCGGCCCTGGAGTCAGGAGGACCTGAGTTCAAATCTGACCCCAGACATTAAACACTTACTGACCTTGGGCAAGTCACTTAACCCCAATTGCCCTGCCTTCCACCCTCTAAAAAAATGATAATAATACCATCTTCCCTCCCAGAATTGTTACAAAACTCCAATGAAATAATGTATGTAGTAGAGAGATATATGTATATATTGAATATTATATATATGATACATATATGTATATACACACACTTTACTTATTATTATTATTGGACAGGTCCTGAGAAAGGAAAATTATGACATCCACTCAGGTTAGTTGCTCAAGGTACCCAACAAACATGTTTGGCTCTGTGCTTTATGCTAAACAGAACGGAGGGATTGATTTCCTGAACTAAGCTGAAGTTTGCTCCTGCTCCCGCGGGATAGATAGAATTTCTCAGCCATAAGAATTCCAAGTTGCCAAGTGTGTTTGTGGGGAAGTAAGTTGAATAAAGTCATTAATGACACAGCAGAATCTTGCTCAAGACCCACCAGGACCTCTGCCAGCCAGCTGTTTCCTTCAAATCTTAACTGTTTTCATACTCAATAGTGGTAATTTTTTTAAAGCAAATTGTGGGGAATATGCCATTCCAAGGTAGAATGTTTAAATTCATTCTCTTCCTGCCTGAACATACATGCAAATATCATACAGAAATCAAAACTTGAAGTCAACTATATGGGAATCTGGTGATTCTTTCCAACCCCCAACTGGCTGATATCCCCACTAAATTTGCTCTTTTTTTCTCCAAAAGTCTTCCAAACCTTGACTTGGTGGGGAAATAGGCCAGCTTCAAGCAAATCACTTCAGAGTCATTCTGAGTGAGACAGCGGGATCCTCTGTGGAGTAACATCAATATGACCCTTGGAGGGGTCTTAGCAACCATTAGGAATGAACTGACCTTGAGCTGGCACCTTGGAAAATTCCTGACATCGAGTAGGAGCTAAATTAATGTTTGTTTATGGTGAACAATACTGGCTCAATTCTTGTGCACAGTCAGTAGTAACCCCCTAACAAGAGAGAAGCCCTCACCATTAGAAATTGTCACTCCTCACAAAAGCCTACAGGCAATTATATATCCACTTGTGTCTCACTCCCAATAAATAATGCTACAGGGAACATTAGTTCATGGGATTGTGCATTTAGAACTGGGAGAAGTCTCAGATGTCAGCTAGCTTGCAGAAGAGGAAAAGGAGGCCGCACAAGGTTAGCTTGTCCAAGTCTAAATAGATGATAAGTAAGACAATACAAATTTAAAAGGTTTTGTGACTCCGAATCTGACTTCAGAATTTATTCTCCTGCTCAAAGTAATTCTTCTCCCTACTTGTTCAGTATTGCCAAAAATGTCTTTAAAGAAATGAAAAGTTATTTTTCTCAGAGCAGGGATTTGTCTTGAGCCATCAACTGGTCCCTTTCCTGTCTAAGGAAGGGCATTTCTGAAACAGTTTGGGCAAAGTTAGGAGTTAAAGCTTCTGGTTTGAAAACAGAGCAGTGCTAACTGTCCCAAATGGGGGCTGGACCTACACCCTTGACCTTATTAGTACCTAGCTCTAACCTGCTAATTAACCAGGGACAGGCACATAAGAGAACACCTAAATTGCCAATTAGCTTTTTTTAAAAAAATAGCAAACATTTTGGTGTCTTCTAAAACTTTGGAGGCTTCTTGGTATTCCCCCATTCTTCACAACACACAAGTAGAAATCTAAATGCTACCTGAATGACTAATACTGAGGAGAGCCTATACAGTCTCCCTCAGCTGCAAGTATGAGAGAATAAAGTGACACCTGTGGGGGGAGGGGAAGCCCTTAAGGGGAAGTGATCTAGGAACCAACAAATTCTTCATCTGAAAAAATAACTACTTTTTTCAAAGTACAAATGAGACAGTGGGTATCCAGCTTGGGAGCAGCACACAGATCCCATAATACTGCAAGATTTGCTTTTAGCCAGGGCTGTTTACAATTATCTTGCACCAAACTAACATCAGATGGGTGGGAGATGGAAGCTGGCCCACTAAGAGGCCAGTAGGTCAATGGGAAAAAATTATTTTAGGGAATGCTGATCCTCAGTGTTTGAAGCTTTTAACCAAAACAATAGCAAGTTCTCATGGTCTCCCAGTGAGGATTCCAACACTCCCTCAAATGCAAATTTTTACATGAAGCTTTAGATTGCTGTCCCCCCTCCCCCACCTAAAAAAACCCAAAACCAACAGCTTGAAATTCTATGAACACCCTTCTCAGCCTCTGGTAGGTGGCAATTTTTATTACTGACAATAAGACACTAGAAGCACTATGGTGCTATAAAGAGAAAGTTGGTCTCAGAGTCAGGAAGAACCAGGTTCGAGTACTGCCTTTGATACTTATTGACTATGTGACCCTCTGAAAGTTACTCCAGGTATCAGTGCCCAAGACAAGTCCCTAAAATTATAAATTATAGAGAAGGCACTAATTTGCATTGGTAGAAGGTTTCATTTTTGGTTTTACCAGGAGCTTCCTATATGGATGAAATTGCATAGCTCAGTTTCCTGGGTGGGGGAGGGCTAAACTAGATGATTGCCAAGGTCCCTTTTATCTCTAAAATCCCAGGATAAAATAAGTATTGCATTTCCACTTACCTTGCCTCAAAGACATAGTTTCTATGACATGAACCCCATCTTTATCCTAGTAAGGGATCAGATGCATTAAGTTATTAGTAAGATTCCAGAATTACCAAACAGTCTATTTGCCCTGATAGCTCTAATAGCCACTTGCTAGTCCCTGGCTAGAACTACCACAGTTGGGAATGACTGCCTTCTCTTTCATCTTGAACCTGATGGAGCATTGGCACCCAATGAGATTCCATTCAGTTCTTCTTGTAGCACAGGCCATAGAAGCAAGCTGTTTTTATTCTGACTGGGATCTCTGTTCAAGCCATGATGGTTTCCAGATTACCAGCTCCTTTTGGAGAAGGGTAAAAATGGCCAGGATCAGAGCTCCAGCTGGAAAGGAGCCTCAGAGACCATCTACTCCAATACCTTTATTTAACAGATGAAGTACCTATAAGCCAGAGAAATTCAGTAATTTGCCCCAAATCACACATATTAAATGTGATTCTAGACATGATTCAATCAATGATCAATGCTTGGGACCAGGATGGGCAATGAAGGTCTCTGGAGTAACAGAGACAAATTCCTTGGGCACTATAGGAAGGGTTTGAAAATCCTACCCCTTTGTTAAGTCCATTAGAGTCTTTGAGCTTTCATTATAGCCAACGTGACTCACAAAGTTAAGTAGCCAAACTGATGTGAAGAGTAGAATTTTCTCTGTGTGTGTGCATAAGTAATTTCTAGAAAGGAATAAAAAAAATGTTCTCCATGGCTGTCTCCCTAGCTCCATAGTATTTTATACCTAAGGCAAGCTGCCCACTCTGCACTCCATAATCCTGGCTAAACCTTTGAGTCCACAATCCACTAGAACATTATAATTGAATACCAATCTAGGCCAAGAAATCTCCCTGTTCTTGACTCAAGACAAAGGAGGCTATGACTCAGTTCGGATGAAAGGATGGAGACCTGGGAAAAAGGGAGAGAATGCCCCATCAATACATAACATTCAAAATCAAGAATTTGTTGCATCCTGAAACCTACTTGGCCTTAGGCATAATTCCGAGACCTACTTAATTGTGTTGCCAATCTAGCTTCTGAGACATGACTCAAAAATAAGTTTTATAGCTCTGAGTCTTTGCCACTTCCTAGGGAGCAGAATAGAGCTGCAATCCAGAGATTCCAAAATGTGAAAGCCATTAGCCAGGAGCCTATACACTTGCATCAGCCATTGATATAGCCATCCAATAGCCAACTCAATTAAGTTCGGAGGGTACATAACCCATTTTCAACAAGATGTAGAGCCCTATAGTAACTAGCAAAAGCCCATGCAGCTAGCAGGTACTCAGATGCCAGATAAGGAGAAAGGCTCCTTGGTTTCCACTTCTGCCAAAGGCCTGCCTACTGGTTACCTTAAAAGGACCTGAGCTTGCATCCTTTTTCTACCTGTTCACTTTGCCTCCAATTCCTCTCTGGTAAGACTCTTAAGGGTTGCATGAAGTGCTGACCTGAATTGTAAGATGGAAGTTTTCTTATCTGGGGGTACCCTTACCTGATAAAATCACAGATGCAAGTGCCTACCCTCTACAATATAGCAGAAAGAGCCCTTAGCTATAGTATCAGAGGACCTTGGTTCAAAACCTGTTTCTGCTAGTATCAGTATAACTTGAGGCAAATAACCTAAAATCTTTGGAACTTGATTTCCTCATCTGACTATGCTTTCTACCTGTGTGATCTTGGTTAGGTGGGCCATTTAACTTCACTGCAACTCAGTATTCTTTGCTGAAAAAGGAGGGAGCTGGGCTCTGAATCCCCAATCCTTGCTTTAATAGCCCCAGTGGGAAATAATAATTTGATCCATATTTCCACCTTGTGATGTTCCACACTAGTGGAAGGGTAAAGGCATTGGTCTGTCAGAAGACCAGGATTCAAGTTCCAGCTCCAATACTGATTTGCTGTGTGACCATGGTCGGGTCAATCTTTCTGCATCGCAGCTTTCTCATTTATAAGATGAGGTAGAATGGGGTTTTTTAAAAATGAGTCTAACAACACTTAACAGTATCTATGCTTTCCAGGATCATAGGGAGAAAAGTGTTAAATGTTAAAGAAATGTGAGCTATACCACAGTGATGACTGATTTTGATAGACTTAGCCCTTCTCAGCAATGCAAGGACCTAAAACAATTCCAAACAACTCCTGATGGAAAATACCATCCACATCCAGAGAAAGAACTATGGTGCTGAATGCACAGTGAAGCAGACTCTCTTTTTTGGTTTTGTTTTCTTTCTCATGGTTTCTCCCATTTCTTATCATTCTTCTATACAACATGACTAAAGTGAAAATGTGTTTAATAGGAATGTATATGTAAAGCCTATATCAGATTTCATGCCATGTTGGGGAGGGAGGAGTGGGAGAAGGGGAGAAAAAATTTAACCTTATGGAAGTGAATATTGAAAACTAAACATAAATACATTTAACAACTAAAAAATGTGAGTTATATTATTTCTGTAGGAAATAATGTCTGAAAGGGAGGATAAATAGGCAAATAGCAAGTCAAAAAGCTGAATGATCATCAGCTGGCTCAAAGGGTATTTGGTTGTGTTATATATCATATACAGTAACATGTATTATTTATGATATACTATATAATAAAGGGTGCTTCGTAGCTTTTTGTGCACAATTCCAAATTGCTTTCCAGAATGGCTGGACCTATTCATGGCTCTACCAAGAGTGCATCAGCGAGCCTATTTGCCCCTTCAACATTTGTCATTTTCCGTTTTGTCACCATTGCTATTCTGATGTATATAAGATGAGATCTTGGAACTGATTTAATTAGTGATTTGGAGTATTTTTTTCACATGGCTACACATAACCTGAGTT
The DNA here is from genome assembly GCA_011680675.1 of Gymnobelideus leadbeateri. Taxonomy (NCBI): domain Eukaryota; kingdom Metazoa; phylum Chordata; class Mammalia; order Diprotodontia; family Petauridae; genus Gymnobelideus; species Gymnobelideus leadbeateri. The sequence continues at coordinate 824,671 of WOXC01004126.1, forward strand.
TCTTCCTTGCCTATTCATATTTTTAGACCATTATCAATTGATAAATAAGAAAATTTAACAACAAAATAAATAAATTGCACTAATTAGGCAAATAAGACTTCAGAAAGTCCCCTTCAATTCCCAGGTTCTAAGAGTCAATCTCCACTTACAAAGCTCATTTTGGATGACATGTTTCATATATGGCAGAAGACATATGCACCATGAAGAGTCCCTACACCACTGGACCTATCCCCCCAATACCAGAGGCACAAAGTATCCTAGAAACCTTCCCCAAAAATAGCATTTGCATTTTTGCACATCAGCTCAATATGCTCCAAGACTAAGGATATGAGATAAAAGAAGTCAGTGAAACCCCCAAAACAATAAGCTCATTCAAAACTAATCTCCTTTTCCCATCTGGGGACTTGAATGCAGTCAAAATGAATAAATTCTGTTGTGTAAGGACAGGGAAATCAAAGAAGGGAGGGAAAGAGGGAATAGACAGGAATGGCAGCATTCCCATTTGTTCAATTATACTTATTTCTGGGCACAATGAAGAAACAAAAGAAAAGACCAACCCCAATCAACCCAAATATATGTCAGAGCTCCCTTGTAGAGCTCTGGGAAGTCTAGTAGATGCAGGTATTTGGAGTTTCAATTATAGAACCTGCCAATAACAATTCCACCCTTGATCTTTGTAAAGGAAAAATCTCTTTAGTATGGAGTAATTAAAACCTATTCTTTGACTCAGGCTACAAGTATCTTCTCTGTCTGCAAAAGACACCCTTCATAGGCCAAGTGTAAACCAGCGGTAAAGTTAGAGTCAGATTGGGTTCAGATTTTACCTCTGATGCTTATTGACTATGTGACTTTGAACAAGTGACTTAGCTTTCCCTGGGTCTTATTTTCTCTAACAGTAAAAAACAAATGTGTTGAACTAGACAACCTCTGAAGTCCCTTCTACCCCTATTACTACAATCTTCCTTCAGAATATGAAATGAAGTCAATTAGAAATTAGGACTTAAGTCTAACAGAGCTGAATGCATTCCTACACTCATAACACACAGAGAGGAGGGCACCTCTATAGTTTGGCTGGAGGGTCTGGCAGCTTGTAAATACCTGTGTGCAAGAAGAATTATGTACAAAGAATATGTTATAGTAAAGATCACATGGTAAAAGCCATTATTTAGGGCTGAAAATATTTTGCTTTAACTCTAGCAAAGCTGTTTGATTAGAGAGTTGGCCTCAGAGTCAGAAAGCCCCAAGTTCAAGTCTTGTGTCTGACACATGATGGTAGCATGACACTAGGGGAGCTTTCAGGGTCATGGGCAATCTCTAAGACTCTTAAGTTTCAAAGAACGTGCTGGCCTACATTGGTAGAGGAAGCTCCTCATGATACAATTGTAGGTCTGGTCCAAAACAACAACAATAAAAGGATAAATAAAAGTACTTTGAAGGCTAGAACTGTTTCATTTTTGTCTTCCCACTATGTAGCATGATGCTTTACACAAAACATTTAATATATGTTCAATTTGATAGAAATCCAAAAAATTAGGACCGACAATTTTTTAACTTTCTTTTTTTTTTTTTAAAGCAATTGGGGTTAAGTAACTTGCCCAAGGTTACACGGCTAGGTTTTTTTGTTTGTGTGGATTAAGTGTCGGCCGAACTCAGGTCGGCTCCGAACTCAGGTCCTTCTGATTCCAGGGCCGGCGTTCTATTCACTGAGCCACCTAGCCGCCCCTCAATTTTTTTAACTTTCAAGAAAGGGAAAGGGCAACCAATTGCTATAGGACATTATTTGATTATAATTATCTCACACACATACAGAACTTGAAGGTTTGAAAAGCACTTTTCTCACAACCCTATGACATAGGAAGTATTATCATCACCCTTTTTTACAGATGAGCAAACTCAGGCTCAAAGAGGTTATCTTACTTGCCCAGGGTCAATTCTCAGTGGTGTCCTAGATTTAACAAGTGGCACATATAACAATTGGCTCTCTGGCAAAGAAAAGTATAGACTACATATATTTTAGTCTAATCTGCATTATTAACATTTTATCTATCACTTTCTTAAGTCTAGAATTAAGAACAAAACAGTAAATCAAGCTCTGATTTGTAGCATTAGCTGATTTCCTAGGTGTCAATACTCACACAGTTAGCTAAGTCAAGAACTGGTTCTAGCATACTGCTGAGAAAGTTCTATAGCCTGGTTCTCTGGATTCCAAGTTCAATGTTCTTTCCATGCATTCTCATGGAAAGAAACCTAGTAAAAGCCCTACAAGTTCTTAGAAAAGTACTAAAAAGTTCTTCCAAAATGGCTCTTAGAAGAAATTGGGAATATCTAGCTAGGATACTTTCCCGGGGAGAGAGAAGGTATATTTGCTGGTAGCTTTCACCCCAATGGTCCTCAGTTTTCTTCTGTTAGTGGGAGCTAGAAATAGGTGTAAGGCCAGCTAAGAAAATTCAGGAGTTACCAGGTGGGTACTCACTGATGCCCAAACATCCTGGTGCTAATGAGGATGACTTGTCCATATCTGAGCATAAAACATGAACACAGGACCGGCTAAGTGGTGCAGTGAATAGAGCAACTGGCCCTGGAGTTAGGAGGACCTGAGTTCAAATCCAACATCAGACACTTAAACACTTACTGTGTGACCTTGGGCAAGTCACTTAACCCTAATTACCCTGCCTTCCCCCCTCAAGAAAAACAAACAAACCATGAAAACAAACAAGCAGAAGAAAACAAAATACTAATCTGTGCTCTGGGGCGGGGTCATATAGGAAATATTAAGTGCCATGATGAAAATCTCTAGATATAATTTCAACCTGGCACCCAGAGTTTGTTGAGATAGAGCATCAGAATTGACCAGACCATAGATATCCATTTTAGCTTCCCCACTTATGAGGTAAGCAAATATAATTCCATACAAATGAGTCACAGTAGGTTGGTAGCCCAGAATAATATACCCCAATTTTCTATAAGCACTAGATTTTATTCACTTAATAAAGATCTTGCAATACCAGGATTTCTATCCCAGAGTCACAAAAAAAGTAAATAGTAAAAGTTATTTCTAGAGGAGAATTTTATTTTGCTATGAAATCTTTTTTTTCCGAAGGGGAAGGCAAAGCAATTGGGGTTAAGTGACTTGCCCAAGGTCACACAGTTAGTGTGTCAAATGTCTGAGGCCAGATTTAAATTCAGGTCCTCCTGACTCCAGGACCAGTGCTCTATTCACTGTACCACCTAGTTGCCCCTTTGCTATGAAATCTTAAAAGATTCCATTAGAACCACCAGAGAATCAATTCCTTCATCCCAAAGATGATGTTAATTCTAGCTTCTCATTTTTTTGTTTCCTAAATAATAACAGAGATAAAATGACACAGGAAGTAGAGAGCCAAGCTTGAGGTCAGGAAGACTTGGGTTCAGGTCCTCAGATACATACTAGCCATGTGATTATGAATATGTCACTTAACTTCTTGGGACCCAAGGAATTCATCAGAACAGTAAAAGCACAAATGATTGTACTCCACATTAAGAGAGCATTTCCACACTAAGAATTCCCAACCCTGATGAAATTACAGGTTGGGACCCAAAAATCAGAATAAAAAATTCCTGATATTAACAACATTAATATTGAACTTCAAAGCTCTCAAAACATTTCACATACATTATGTCATTTGAGTGAATTTGATGAAGTCTATTATTTCCTTTGCTTGTGTATCTCTACAGGTTCCCATCCAGTTTCAAAATACAGAGAATGTTTCATCAGGAGTCAGGAGCATCTTTCTTTCTTTTTTTTTTTTAAATAACAGTGGTTGGTTATTTGTTTATCTCTATCATTTCTAGCAAGTAGAGAAAGTCAGGGCTGCCAAGAAACTAAGTCAATTAAGAGACAGTCATGGTGCAGGTTCTGAGTACTCAATTCCTATTCAAGAAAATTTGTTGGCTCAGAAAGACTTTTTGGAAGAGATGCTATAGTGAGGAGGAATTTTGTATTCCCCATGGTGGGCAAGACAAGTGGAACAATGTGGAGTTCATCGAACACTTGCACTTTAGGAAAAACACTCTGGCAGCAATGGAAAACACTATGGCCGACTGGATTGGAGTGGGAAGAAAATAGAGTTGTAGAGGCCTATTGGAAGACTATATTCTATATTGCAATAGTCCAGGCTAGAGGTATAATGAGGTGCTGAATTAGGGTGGTAGTTGTGTGAGTGGAGAGAAGAGAACTTACATGAGAGGTACTGTGAAGGCAGAAATAACATGATTTGGTAAATGAGAGAGGACAAGAATTAGAGAATGACACCAAGAGTTTCAAGTTCCAAGGAAGACTGTGGTTCCCTTGACCATAATAGGAAAGTTCAAAAGTTTCAGAAGAAATATGAGATCTGTTTTGAACATGTCATGTTTGAGATGTCTATAGGACATATAGTTCTATCCAGTTAAAAATGTCCAAAAAGCAATTGATGATGGACTAGAGTTGAGGAGAGGAAGATACTGGCACCAGATAGGTGTAGATCTGGGAGTCATCTGCAGAGGGATTGTGCAGAGAGAAAAGAAGGTTCAGGACAGAGCACTGAAGGACATTTTAGTGGCCCCACCTGTATGAAGATTTAGGAAAGCAGACTGGAAACAAGTGACAAGACAGGTAGGGAGAGAGCCATGAGAAAACAGTGCCACTGAAACCCAGAGAGAAGAGTATCCCAGCAGAGAAGTGGATGAACAAATAGTGTCTGAATGCTGCAGAGACATCAAAGAGGATGAGAATTGAGAAAAGACCATTGGATCTGGCAATTAAGAGATTGTATTAATTTTTTTAATTAATTGATTAATTGATTAATTCCTGGTCTCTGCCCCTAGAGCCTTCTAAGGATACCATCATTTACTTTTTTACCTATTTACATACCTATTGTCTGTGTTGTTATAATGTAAACTCATTGAGGACAGGGACCTTTTTTGTTTGTTTGTTTGTTTTTGCCTTTCTTTGGATCCTCAGCACTAAGAACAGGGTCTGACACCTTGTAAGTACTTAACAGTAACTGATAATTCCTTGCTACTTTTCTCTGCTGATCCATTAACTGTAACTGATGAGGCACTTTCCTCCCAAAGGAAGAAAATGTAGCTAGGGTTCTCCTATCACATCATTCACAAAAATCAATCCCCTGTTGTTTCACGGGTCTCCTATTTCATAACTATTGCTCTCTTTTATCGTCAGTGTCTCTGAAAGGTGTCTGCTTCTGTTTATAATTCATTATGACTAATTCTGTATCTGCTGAATTCTGCACTTTTTACCACACTCACAATGAAATGCTAGTTTACGGTTTGTGGACATGGATCAGTAGCTTTCTCTTTCCTATATATTTGATATTGACCCTAGTATGGTTTAGCCCAGTATTTTCAAACTCAAATTATGTTTGCCTTAATTAAGCTATTTTACATTACTCCTACCTAAGAGGCAATTAATCCAATTATGTATTCCTCAGAACAAAGGATAGTATATAATTACTCGTAAATTGTAAGCAGAGTCCTCCAAAATGAGTATTTGGGATCACTGCTTGAGCCAATGGAAAAATCCACATGTCATGACTTCAGACCTTTACTAAGCTTGAAGCATTGAAAACGTTCCAATTCTTATTCCTCTGGTCTCTAATATGTTGTTTGCACTGAGTTGATAACAGATTCTTTTTTGGCCTCATGATGAGCAGAGGGACTAATATGGCGTCTCCCTGTAACCGCTGTTTCAATGTATGGAGCCAGTCAGGGGCTCTTCCCAGCCTCCAGCTGCCTTTGAAATCCAGGGGAGGGGTTGACTGGAAGAAATGACCATAGTCCTGGGTTTGTTTAGAGAACTGCAGATCCAGCACTTCTGTTGGGCTCTGGCCCTTGGTTCCTTGAAGTGAAAGCCTAATCCTTGAGCTCCCATGGAGAGAGATAAATTGGAGAGAGATGAATTGAATGGGACTTGGACTTCTAAAATCTGTTTTATATAGTCCAGCATTGTGTTGATGGTGCTAATCTATCAGGCATAATTCCCTACTATATGTTTTTCCTATGCACTCCACTATTTATTTGTGATGCAGAATGAAATCTATCAGAAGAGTAGGAACTGAGTGATAGAAAAACGGGACAGAGGCCAATGCTATTATTAGAGCTCAGAGCTATGTCCGCACTGAATGTACACAGGACAACACTTTCAGCTACAAGTCTAAAGTGTGCCACTCACTGCATCTAGGCTACTCAGAATGTGTGCCAATTCGAGTCAGTTTTTCCTATGCCTCTTATTTCCAAAACTCTTTGGGCATGGTGGCCCAATTCTTTCTCTCAGAAGTTGATTAGACTGGTGATTAGATAGAATTCCCTATTCCTGGCCTACCAGAGGACAGGAAATGTAGGTGATGGGCGATTTTGTAATAGAACCAGATTTGAACATGCCTGACAAAAAGAGGAAAGTTAAACCCCCAAACCAGATATATTTGAAAACAACTGCTCCCCTGCCTTCCTCATCCTCCTTTATTATTCATTATAAAGAATATAACAATAGTTTCCTAATATTCATTCAAACAAGCAGCCCTGTAAGGAAGATTAGTAAGTATTATCCATGTGTTATGTCTTTGCATTAGTAAGTATTATCCTTTACCCGCTGAGAAGATCAAGGCCCAGAGAGGTTAATTGCCCCTCCCAAAGTCACACAGCGAGTTAGTCACAGAGGCACATTTAGAGCTGAGATCCAGCTTGTTACTTAGCTCAAAACAGAGTGCTTCATCCCACTGCACTAGCCAAAAGGTTGTCTGGTCAGCTAGGACAACATGCCTAAGGAGAGTCGCTATAATTGGGCTGCTGAAGAGGGAAGAAAGATTTTAATACTCACAAGTAGAAACCTGCAGAATCCTTCTGTGTACCATCAGACAGCAACACTTCTGTGCTGGAACAGATAGAAATAACACTCTAGTCGAGGTGACACTGCACAGGTGGAGGCCTAGCTTTCAACTCTTGACCCTGGCTTTGAGACTTTAACCACAGGTTGTTGAAACTGGGCATTCCAAAGGAATGTATACCTTTTCCACTAAGAACAGCATCTATTATGATAGTTTCTGGTAAGGGAGGTTCTAATGTTGTAGTTGGAATTTCAACTACTACCAAGCTGGAGACATTTTACCAATGCTGACTCTGCAATTAACTCTGAGAAAGACGTTAAATATCTTTTCTTTTTCTTTTTGGAGGGCAGGGCAATTGGGGTTAAGCGACTTGCCCAAGGTCACACAGCTAGTAAGTGTTAAGTGTCTGAGGTCACATTTGAACTCAGGCCCTCCTGACTCCAGGGCTGGTGCTCTATTTACTGTGTCACCTAGCTGCCCCAGATGCTAAATATCTCGTGCCTGAATTCCTCCCCTCTATTAACTGGAATCAGACTACTCCCTTACTCATTCACACAGATTCGAATACACGTTTGAGTTTTTCATCAAAAGACATGAACATAGCTGTTAGAAAGGTTGTTACATGTCTTTAGTCTTTTGGAAGACACACAGGATTTGTTTGTTTGTTTTTGTTTTTTTTTTAGGGCAATTGGGGTTAAGTAACTTGCCCAAGGTAACACGGCTAGGTCTTTTTGTTTGTGTGTGTGATAAGTGTCTGAGGCCAGATCCGAACTCAGGTCCTTCTGACTCCAGGGCTGACACTCTACTCACTGCACCACCTAGCCGCCCCGACACACAGGATTTGAATCCAAAGGACCTATGTTGGAATCCTGCCTCTGTCATTTCTTGTGTGACTTAAGACAAATCTCGGCCTCTATTTTCTTCTCTGTCAAGTAAGGATATTGACTTATTTGGACCAGTGGTTCTCAAATTTTTGGTCTCGAGATCCTTTTACATTCTTAAAAATTATCAAAGACCCTAAAGAACTTTTGTTTATGTGGCTTATATCTATTGATAATTACTATACAAAAAATTAAAATGTCTTTGTATTATTATGAAAATTAATTGACCTTGTAGATTTCCTGGAAGGGTCTTAAGGACTATACCTTTGAGAACCACTGGTTTAGATAATTTCTGATGTTCCTTCCAACTCAAGTTCTATGATCTTTTTTACTTCAGAGGTCTCACTGATGAGAGTGGAGGACCAGATTTTCATTATATATTATGTACATATGTGTGTGTGTGTATATACATATTTGCATATGTGCATATACACATACAACACATTCCATTGTTTCTTCTTCTCCTCAATTCCCTTTTAAGAACAGCTTTGCTTAACCTCTCTGTGCCTCAGTGGACCCATTCCTAGAAAAGGCATGAATGAAGCATTGCATTTTAGAGGGCTGCTTCAGACCTAGCTAACTCTCCTTGTAGAAACTCCGATGAAAAAATTCTTGAGAAGCAAATTCCTCACACATCCTACTACATACTCTTCCCACTACGTCGGCTACTTTTAAGCTCTTAACAGGAAATTTATTTTGTTTTTAAGAACTCAAACCCTCAATCATCCATCTGACCTTCCCTCCCTTCCCCCTTTCACTCACACATCTTCCAAAACCAATGAAGAAGCTAAATGAAGCTTCCTTTAAAATCACAGAATTTTAGGACTAGAGAGAAACTCTTCCAATTTTCATTTTTCAGATGAGGAAGTTAAGGCCCAGTGTTGCACGGTGATTTGCTTAAGATCACACAGCAAGTTAGTTGGCAGAGTCAGGATTAGAATCCAGGTTTTGCCAACATCACCTGTTAATCGTTCTTTCCACATCACAACGCTCCTTGCCTGCCCCCTTTCTCAGACTCCTACTGCCACAGACAATGCTCTTTGAAGCAACTGTCCTCTGCTTTAGGAAAGAGCCTCGACTTTCCCCTGAAAGAACATCACATGCATCCACAAAAGTCTGTGGAGAAACATTTCCCATCATTAAGAGATTTAGAAGAAAATTGGCACAGCTTACTAAACTTTGAAGCTTTCTCCCTCCTACCCCCCTTCCCTTCCTGGTCCTTTAATTGTGCTTGGAACTAGTGAGGTTCCCAGAGTCACCCTCCCCTTTAGAATAACGGGAAGATCCCAAAGTAGGATCCCCTCTCCTGACCTTCCTCCACCCTCTCTTAAAGCAAACGAAAGCTGCTGACCCCTCAACATTTCTATTTAGAGGCAATGCTTTTCTAGAGCATCAAGGGATCTCCCACACAAAAAACTTCAAAGTCCTAAGAGCTAAAGATCCAGTGCAAAGAATAAAGATTTGACCCTAACGATATAAAGACACAAAACCCAAGACCGTTGAGGATTTCAGTGTACCCACTTTTAGGTCTGTCATTAAAAAAAAAAATCATGGTTCCCATAACCTTGTTTCATGGCTGATATAACTGAATTTGTTAATACACTTGATTTCCCTTTTCAGATTTGAGAGAGAATATGAAAGGGTTGAAGAATTCCTTAACTTTCTACCACTTTAAAGATTGTGTGAGATATATATTATAAAGGGTATATGAAGGAAAACTTGAATGAGGAGAAAGTTGATGGCTCTTAGAATGGGAGGGGAAAAAATCTGTTACTCAATGCCCTACTCTCACCTCTCCTGTCTCTTTCTAGACCTTCACTAAACATGGCTCTTAGTACTCCCAAAAGGAGCTATGGGAACATTAGAGAATCTTAATGAATATGTCTTTTTAACCTAGTCATGTAACTGAATAGATATAGCTTCTTGGTAGATATGTAACTGGATTAAGAAACAGAAGCACATCCATAAAGGCACTACCTTCTTTCAATATACCATTGCCCAAATTAAAGTCAATTTGTTTCAACTATTCAGGGCTTCATTTCAAAACATGCTAAATTTTGGTAGCCCCTTGCCGAGGCATTCCAAAGCTCAGCCAAGAGATAGCAAGTCATTAACATCTGGCACCAGACAAAGCTCCACAGCTGGAAAAGCAGTAGGAACCAAATTTCTTGATCACATGATACAATTCTACCCAATGAGCTCAAATTAATTGAAACAAGGCTATAACTGTATGTGTTATAAATATGTAAACATAAGAAGGAAAGAATCTTTTTAAGTTCCTACTATAAAAGCATAAGATTTAAGCAACACAAATTCCTAAGCTTCTATTAAAGCACAAAGTAACAAATTCGGGACACAGCAGTATTTTAAGGACTTCTCAGGACTATTGCCTGGAAAGCTTTACCTCTCTAGAAGGACAATTTACTTTGTTTTTATTTGTAGAATCTATTATTACTCTATTGGAACAAAGTGGGAGTGAATCAATGTCAATTTTAGTAAGAAAAACTTTCAAGGCAAAACAGGCTCCAAACATTCTCTTATATACAACTTGTGGGATATAACATCACTGTGAAATCCCAAGAACACACAAACACACACATAGTGGCTCTCCCACAGCAAAAGCAATTTGAAAAAAATCAGAGACATTCAAGAACTGAACTTCTATTAAAACTGGAGCTAATGCTACTTTGTGAAACCTAAAAAGTATAGAATATTTTTTAAGAATATGAAGGAAGAGATAAGGTATTCTGTATGTTGGGACTTTTGGTATTGGGGGAGGGAATGAAGAATTTAGAAACAAATCAAGGCATTTAAGTCTAATAATAATAATTACCACAAAGAGTAACAATTCCTCCCTACAACTCTTCCGTATCTTGTGATAAGTATATTGAGTTGTTTTTAATTTAGTTGTTGTTATAAACAGCTGCCTGGTCATTCCATAGCTATTCATTCAGGCTTATCAAATAAATTGCCCTCAAATCTCTATGATAAGTAGGAGTTTCTGGTAGGCTCTAGACAGGGCCAAGTCAGGGAGTTCTAGAGCTAGAGTTCCCATAAGGACTGACTTCTCTTCCATTTAGCTCAGGTGAAACTGTTAATTTGACACATTTTCAAGGGGAAATGGTACTACCTGTCAGAAGTAATGTGAGGAGTTAAACATCTGCCAAATGTCCCAAGTTCCACAGAGGAAAGGTGTAAATAAATAGACCATTAGTGTTATAAAAGAACAATGACAAGCATAGTTAGCAATTCTATAGCCTTTTAAGGTTTGCAAAATGCTTCACAATACTTCAGTTGATTACAAAGTAATTTGGAGATCTATATTTCAAGTCAAATTATATATATGTAAAATATACACACACAAATTTAAGTTTATACATGTGTATACACATGTATATATACAGACATACATCTATGTATATGCATACATATAGATATATACATATACATACACACAGACACTTGGGATGAATCAGGTTTCACAGATTAGCAATTAAGTATCACATCTTTTAAATTACTGTAAAGAAGATATAGCAACTAGGAAAGGAAAACCTAAAAACTCCAAACTGTGTGCCATGTTAGATAAAACTAAAATCTTTTGTAAGATGACTGGTTGTGTTGGCTAGACATTCTCTAAATGATTTTCTTTGTGCCTTTGGGAGTATTTTATGCTCACAGTAGAAAAAAAAAATTGTGGGAATATATGTATCTTTAAGAATACTTAGCTATCCAGTCAGGGGTCAGGCAAGAACCATTAGTAGGAAATCCTGACAATATTTGGGCATTCTGAAGAGAAACCACAAATATTTTCCTGTGCTCTAACTTAGAAACAAATATGTTGTATTTTAAAAAGCAACTTTCAACCAAGGACTTTGAAAACCCTTAACAAATTCTTGGTCAACTGAGAGGTGGCAAACTTTTTTCTTTCCAGGTAGGGAAAAAGGCCTAAAAAGAAGTTTGGTGACTGATACAAAAGGCAAAAAATAAATAGGTCCATGGGACTGAGAGTTCAAAGATACTTTGGGGATCATGTAGTCAAATCTCCCCATTGTATGAATCAAGAAATCTGGGGCCCAGTGGAGTTAAGTGACTTGTCTACCATCACACAGGTTGGAAGTAACAGAGCCAAGGGGTGAACCCAGGTTCTCTGACTCTAAATCCAGTGGGGGTTTTTTCTCTCAGTTAACATCCTGGCTGCCTGAATCACTAGCGAAAAAGATCTGGATGGCGGATAATGGGGTATGAGGAAGGCCACCAAGAAAACTAACAGAAAAATGACACAGATTATCAGAGGGCACAAGACAAATACTTCCAGATATTCATTAAATCCAAGAACATTCTCACTTTTTTTTTAATCTATTGAATCTTCATCTATTTCTAAAGCAAAAAACCATTGCCTTCCTACCAATGTTAGGATGACTTCAGATGCTCTTACGCTCCAATGTTCGCTACAGACCTGATCAACAAATGTAAATATGCAGTTTGAAGGTGGTGTAGGGTGAGAGGCTGGGATTAAGGGGAGTACAACTAAATAAAAAATGGCCATGTTCAAAAACTAATTATAACTGCCTCTGGGGGAAAGTTCATTTGGAGGGTACAGAGGGAGTGCAATCACACAGGGAAAGGAAGCTCCCTGAATTGGACCCTGCCCTCAAATCCCCAAAAGATTGTGGGGCAAGGCAGACACCGGGAAAAGGTCACCATTGTGAGAGATGCCTCAGGATGACTCCAATGGAACAGCAAAAGCAACCCTCGAAGCTATCGAAGCAAGAAGTCTCCCTCCTACCCACTCCACCCCACCCCAGCACCCTGGGAAATAATAAAGCCTAGTACTTACGTAGGGCTTTAAGGTTTGCAAAGCATTTTACAAGTATCATTTCATTCTTACAACAACCCTAGGTGATAGGTGCTGTTATTATCCCTATTTTACAAATGAGGAAACTAAGATAGTAACTTACTACTGGGGGTCACATAGCTAGTGTCGGTGACTCGAATTTGAACTCATATCTTTCTTTCCACTGAAATACCTAGCATTAGTTATATAAAGTTATATTTCTGTCTGTTTCAACTTTGGAAACTGAAGCAAATCAGGGAGAGAAATGTCTTTTTATTGACAAGCATTCCTTAAGATCTGAACGTTCTAACAATCTCTCCAGAGTCACCCAATATATTTTGGGCAGAGACCCTTTCCTGTTGCAGTTCGTGAAAGCAGAGGGAGGGATTTAAGAGGAGAGGGTTTTTTTTCTACGCCCTCCTCTAACCCGGCTTGTAGTTTGCTCTACAAACCAAGCAGGGAAGGAAATTCTCTAAACCCCTCCTATTTGGTTCCTCTGAAGAACCTGTAGCCGTCTGGGAAGGGGGTTGTTCTAGAACCAGTCTTTACACATTAATGAAAAAGTGAGGCAATTTATGTGCATCAGCTAGCTTAGTCTAACCAGGTAATTGTCTCTTTCTGCTGGACTAGCAGAGACCTGCCCTGTGGCTGAGACTGATGAGATCCAGGGACTCAAGATTTCTCTGTCTTACCCATTTGCTTATCGCTTGGGTTCAGCCCACCTAAGTACTAGGCGGAGGGAGAAGGGTTGTTTTTTTTTTTGGTTTTGGTTTTTGGTTGAAAGAATGCAGAGGGTGGCAATCCCATGAAGTCTTCCATTATTAAGGAACAACAGGGTGAGAGCAGAATGCATTGTTTTTAGGCATCACTCCCAGGGCAGCTGGAAAAACTTCATGGGACCAAATTCATGCCAGAATCTAAGCCGCCCTCCCCATCCCACTACCAAGATTCACCCAACTAAAGGGCTCTCCCACACATGGAGGAAGTCTCCCCCTTCCCAGGCAAACAGAAAATTTCCCAGCCGGACTGGCTCTCCAAAAAGAAAGAGATAATAGTCCTCCCCTCTTTTCGGCGGAGGAGAATGGCTTGAACTTCGAACACCTTTCAAAGCCTCTCAGCCCACAAAGGGGTCACCAGGTACTGGCACTCCACTAGCAGGTGACTTTTTCCCAGGGTGACGCGAAGGGCGCTCTAGGGGGAAATCAGAGTCGTAGCTGTGCGGTACTTCGCTTCGCCATCCCCCCCACAAGCGTCCCGCATCTCCAAACCAAAAAGCCCACGTCTAGCCCAAGCCCATTCCCTCCCGCTTGGCTCATTCTCTAGGGAGGATCAAAGAACCCAGGACGGGGGCCACCCACACAGAGAGCCCAGGCGCCGGCGCTCCTTCTCTTCCCCTCCTGGGTTAGAGACAGCCGGCTCTATACCTGCGGTCCGGTATAGGGGTCAGGGTGTGGATAGTCTCCCAAACTCCCCTCCTCCGGTTTGGAGGCTAGTTTGGCCTGGGGGCAAGTTCCCGAAAGGGGATGGGCGCGAGCGCTTCCCTGGGAATGGGATGCCATGAGTCTCCTCCCCGCCGCCTGGTGCGTCGGCAGCTTCAGGTTCTCCCTCACCTTTGTATTTCTCCATCGGGTCAGTGCTTTGTGGCCCCTCCCTCGATGGCTGTCCTGGGTGCGGCTGGAGCGCTCAGACTGAATTGGGGGAAAGCTCGGACGCTCCGATTTCCACTCCGGCTCCCAGCTCTCGCTCCCAGATCCCAGTTCCTTCTGGCTCCAGAGAGTTCTCGCTCCCCTCCGTCCCCGCTGGCCCCTCCCAGCAAGGTCACGCCCAGCCGCTGTACCCGCTGGAGCTGCTTGCCCTGCTCGGTTCCCCCGCGGGGGTCCCTGGCCGGGCGGCTGGGACGGCTGCTACTGCCCACGCCCTTCCCGCGTGGCTGAAACTCCACAGGACACAAGGGACGGGCGAGGCGGAACGGGGAGGAGAGGGGCGGGCTGCAGACAGATTGTCTCTTCTCACACACACACACACACACACACACACACACACACACACACACACACACACTCTTCTGAGATTTCTTAAAGTGTGAGGTCATAGGAGCTGCTTGCTGGAAACCACTGTGGAGTGACTGGGAGTCGATGGGAGATGGGAGGGTCGCAGAGAGGTTCCTAAAATCCTGGTGGAAGGACCGAGAAGAAGCAGTTAAGAAAGAGTGGGCCCACAGCCTGGCCCTAATGCCGAAAGCTCCAGTAAGCAAGCCCAAGGCTTCTTTAACATCTCCACCTGTGGAGCAGGTATTTGTGTATCACTCCTCTCTCCTCCTAAGCTCTAAGCCCCTACTTTCTCCCATGCCACACCGCCTCAAACCTCCCAGGTACTCCAGTGAAGAGCAGGTGAAGTGAGTTGAACTAAAAACGCATCTAAGCTCCGAATGTTTTCTCCACCAATACATTTCCCTTCTCAATCGCTCCAGATTTAGTCTTTAATGCATCGTGGCATCATAGCATTAGAAAGTTGGAAGAGACTTTAGAGGTAATTTAATCCAACTTTGTTTTACAGAAAAAAGAAACTGAAGCCTATCAAGGTGAAATGACCTGCTTCCTACAAGTGGCAGAGTCAGGCCCTCTGGCACCAAATTCAGTCCTTTCCCCACACACTGGTGGCAAACAGGCACTCACTCCAGCATTACCTCCCTGAATTATCTGTCCTACTCATCACACTGCAATAAACCCTGGCTTCCTCCAGATGATTTTCTGCTCTCCAGCTTCCTATTGAGATGATCTGTGAGGGCCTTGTGGATAGAGTGCTACATTTGGAGTCAGGAAGGCCTGGATTCAAATCCTAGTGCACTAGTTGTAGAGCTGACCATGGGCAAGTCACTTAAACTTTATGAGCCTGTTTCCTCATTAGAGATAACACTTTTAGTCTTACTTCTTCATGCTGAAGTGATATGTGATATGCTTTTAAAGTTTTAATGCAATGATGTTTGTGTAAATTACAGACAGTGGATAAAGTGCTGGACCTGGAGTCAGGAAGACCTGAGTTCAAATCTGGCCTCAGACACTTACTAGCTGTGACCCTGGGCAAATCACTTAACTCTGCCTCAGTTTCCTCATCTGTACAATGAGCTGGAGAAGGAAATGACAAACCATTCCAGTATCTTTGCCAAGAAAACCTCAAAAGGGGTCATAGAGAGTTGGACTGAAATGACAGAACAACAAAAATGTGTAAATTATTATTATTATTGACGTGTGACTGCTTTGAGAAAAATTTTGCTAACCTTAAGATGCTGTGTAACTGTGAGAAATTATAATTAGACCCAAATTAAAAAAAGTTGTCATGAACAACCCCAGGCTTCAAGAATGGCTCTGAATATCCCTCCTGTTCACTTCCCTGAAACCATAACTAAAAGATGATTCTGCAAGGGAGAAGGATGTGAGCTGTAAGTCAAATGATGTGTTTCTTCTCTAAGTCCTAGGCTGAAATTTTACCATCTTCACCATCTAACTTTTCCTCTCTTTAGTTATATTTATTCAAAAGATAACAATAAATATTGACCTAAGGCTTCTTCATTTGAATTGACTTCATTTTCTCTTCTGCTTTGGTTTTTCTTCTTTGAGACATTGCTCATTCCATTAAGTTGATGTCTGGGTTCTCTACAAGATTTTCCCTTCCCTCTATTGGAACAGATTCTTTAAAAAGCTTTAAAATATGTATTATAATAAATATATAATATAACATAATAAATAATATTTAAATCAATATATTAAATTAAATTTTGGACACAGAGCAAAAGGTTTCCTTTTTATAAATTTCAAAATTCTACAACTCACACACAGAAATAGTATTTGTCCATCGCTGATCAAATTATTCTCTCAACTCCAGTTTTTGCCTTGATCAGTATCGGCCTAATCATCTCCTAGCCTTCTGTTATCCTGCCTTCTATTCCCTTCTCAATATGGACATTAAACCTCACTCCACTTTAGGTTATATAGTTCTTCAATATTTGTCTTTTACACAACTTCTTTCTCCCATGGCTAGGATCTTTTATATTATCTTTTCTAATCCTTTCTACTTTGTCCTCAGAGACTTAGCAAAGCTCAGACTGTCTCTGTGCTTAAAAAAAATCAATCATTTATGAGCAAAAGGAATTGAAGATGGGAATCTACTACCCTTCTAAGAACTACACAAATTCCCACTGTGGGATTGATCTTCAAAATCATTACAATTCCTACTATCCATCTCTAGCAGAGGTCTATAGGTATTTTAACACTTTACCTTCACAGTCTTTTCTAGCAGCTTCTACAAAGGGAGAAGGTGATATTCAAAAAGCTTCACTTTGTTGTTGTTGTTGTTGTTGTTGTTGACTCCTTTTGGGGTTTTCTTGGCAAAGATACTGCAGTGGCTTGCCATTTCCTTCTCCAGCTCATTTTACAGATGAGAAAACTGAGGCAAGTAGGGTTAAGTGACTTGCACAGGGTCACACAGTTAGCAAGTGTTTGAGGCCATTGTTGAACTCATTAAGAAGAGTCTGACTCCAGGCCTGGCATTCTGGTACTCTATCCATTGTGCCACCTAGCTGCCCCAAAAACCTCACCACAGGGACATTTGATATGTCCCAGCCCAGTGAAACTAATTTGTGGACCATAGAGACTGAATCAGAAGTGATATATTGGCCAATGATCCTAAGAAGCACATTTTGACCATAGTACCACCTCCTCTGGGCTGTCTCTCAACTTGTACTAGCAGAATGGGTCCCTAAAAGGCAACTACCCTGAGGTATAAGGTATTCTGTGGGTCCCTAAAACTTCAGCCCATAAAGAAAGAAATAAGCATTTATCAAATGCCCAATATATGCCAAGCACTAAATTAAACATTTTACAAATATTATTTCATTTGATCCTCATAACAACCCTGTGAAGTAAATTCTATTATCATCTCCATTTTACAGTGGAGGAAACAAAGGTAACTAGAAATTAAATGACTTGCCAAGGGTCACATAGCTAGAAAGTGTCTGAGACTGGATTTGAATTTAGTTCTTCCTGACTCCATGCCCAGTGCTTCATCATCCATTGAACTACCTAGCTGCCTCCTAAGCCCTCACTGGTGTTTATTTTTAATAGTAAGCCAGTAGACACACCTAGCTCAAAGTAAAGGTATTTACTGAGATGGAATTGTAGGAACAATAGTAACAAAACATTCCTCCCATAAATTTGGGATGTACTCTCTCACAGCTACACATAGTAGCCATATATAGTTTTACTGGGCACACACAGAGTATGCTAGAAAAGAGCCATGCACTTGGACAACTCATACTTCCAGCACTACAGGACCCTGATTTCCTTTCCTTTGATACAGTCTGTTTCAAGAAAGACTAGTTCCTTTCCCATCACTCCCACCCCAAAAGACTGTTCAGACTTTTATATGGCAGGACACTGGATAGATATCTTCATTAAAGCCAGTCATTTTCCATCAGAGGGGAATGTGAGATTGTTTTTTTTTTCTCTGCCTATATTTAAGCATAACTTCACAAAGTTTTAGAGCTAAAAGGGACCTTAGAAATCATATAGTCCAACCTCTTTATTTTATATATGGAGAAACAGAACTTTTTTATATTAAACTTTTAAAATATTATTTTATTTTTCTCCAATTACATTCATTTTAAAAAACATTTTTGAGTTCCAAATTCTCTCCTTTCCTTGCTTCCCTTCTCCCCTCTTTAAGACAGCAAGTAATCTGATGTAGGTTATACATGTGTAATTGTGTAAAATATATTTCCACAGTAGTCACTTTGTGGAAGAAAACTCAAACCAAAAAGAAAGGAAAAAGAGAAAAATAGTATTCTTCAGTCTGCATTCAAGACTCTATCAGTTCTTTCTTAGGAGGTAGATAGCATTATTCATCACGACTCTATTGGGACCATCTTAGATCACTGTATTGATGAGAATAGCTAAATTATTCAAAACAGTTGTTCATCATATATTACTACTGTTATTAAGTGCAATGTTCTCCTGGTTCTGCTCACTTCACTCTGTATCAGTTCATGTAAGTCTTTCCAGGTTTTTCTGAAATCATCCTGCTTGTCATTTCTTATAGCACAATAGTATCCCATCCCAATTATACATCATAGCTTGTTCAGTCATTCTGCAATTGATGGATATCCCCCCAGAAATTGAGAACTATTGAAGAAAAGTGACTAGTTTGTGGTCAACCCCAATTAAGTGGTTAAGACTAAAATGCAGATAATCTATGTCTAAATATAGTATTCTTTTCATTATTGTTTTGAATCATTTCAGTTGTGTCTGACTTCTTGATCCCATTTGGGGTTTTCTTGGCAAAGATACTGGAGTGACTTGCCATTTCCTTCTCCAGCTCATTTTATAGATGAGGAGACTAAGGCAAACAGAGTTAAGTGACTTGACCAGGGTCACATAGCTAGTAAATGTCTGAGGTCAGATTTAAACTTACGTCTTCCTGACTCCAGGTTCAATGCTCTATCCACTGTGCCATCTAGCTGTCCCATCCTTTTCATTGACCCCCAAATAATTCACCTTCTTTTTAGGATAATCATATATTTTTTCTAATTGCTTTAACTGTCACAGTATCTATTACTCATAACTCAGAATAATAGGAAAACCTGAAAAGAACTTTAGAATTTTAGGGGGCGGAGCCAAGACTGCGGAGTGGAAACAGCATTTCCAATGTGCTCTGCCCCACACAAATTTCAAACAATGTGAAAGGGAGCTCCAAACAACTTCTGGAGCCATGGCACCCACAGAACAGCAGAGAGAAGCTAACCTCCTGCTGAGGACAGTCCAGCAGCCCTGCAGGGAGAGGCCAGCGCAGCACTCTGAGAGCAGGCAGCACAGCGCACTGGGAACCGACAGCGCAGCCCGCAGAGCCAAGCCCAGGTCTGCGGTTTTAGCCCCCGGGCAGCCGGGCCTTCAGCTGGCTGGAGGGACCCCAGAACACCAGCAATTGTGGTTATTCCAGAATTATCAGCACAGATACGCCTAGGACAAAGTGAGAGGTTAGTACCCTATGGACTTTGGGACCAGTATTTGGGGAACGCGCCTTCCGCCCCTGGGGGCAAAAAGCTGCTGAAGAAACAGCTGCACAGAAGCCATTTTGCAGTGTCAACAGTGGCTCTAGCTTCTGGTCTGCGAACTGTAGGAAGATCCAGCAATCAGTCTGGGGGTTAATCGCTCCTGCTTTAAACTGCCTGGATCTGGATTGTGGTCTGGGGGGGAAGTTTGGGGTGGGTATCCAACTTGCCAGAGTGGGTGGAGGCTTTACAGAGGCCACACAACTGGCAGAAGTTGTGAAGACCCCACGTTTGGGCGGAAGTTCCCCTGTCTGGTGGCAGAGTCCTACTGTGGCAGCAAGCCCAAAAATCAAGTAATTAAGTGGCAACATGCCTAGGCAAATGAAACAAAATATAAAGAAAAGTTCAACATTGGACTCCTATTTTAGGGGCAAAGAGGATCAAAGCATGGAGGAGGACTGTGAGGTCAGAACTCCTGCACCAAAAGCCCCAAATGAAAATACAAGCTGGCTACAGGCCATAGAGGACCTTAAAGCAGATAAGAGAAGTGGGGGAAAATTTGGGAAGAGAAATGATAAAGATGCAAGAAAAGTATGAAATGACAGTCAATGGCCTGACTGAGGAAAATAACACCTTAAAAAATAGACTAACTCAAATGGCAAAAGAGGCTCAGAAAGGCAATGAGGGGAAGAATGCCTTAAAAGTCTGAATTTGCCAGAT
>WOXC01004127.1:0-57703 GCA_011680675.1 Gymnobelideus leadbeateri
TCTATCATCAGTTCCTAGCAGAGTGCTTGACATATCACAGGAATTTAGTAAAAGTTTGCTAAATGAATTCAGGAGGACCTGTATTTGATGCTGCTTTAGTTTGCAGAGATCTTGCAGAGTTTGTACACTCTACTGGCATAGTCTTCAAGAACCTAGGGTCATATCCATGTCACAATAAAACTTTGCCTAAAATGACTTATCAGAATTATTATTTTTAAAAATAATTTTTATTGATATGTTTTTTGTTACATAACCTAAAATTTCCCTGGCATCTCTCTCTCTCCTCTCTCATAGGGAACCTTCCCTTATAACAATTTAAAAAAAGAAAAGAAAAAGAGATAAGAAAATCAAAAGCAATCAATACATCAAAAAATATGATAATATGTGCAATGTTCCACACCTATGGACTCTCCACCTCTGCAAAGGAGTGGGAAGAAGTATCTTTTCATATCTCTTCTTTGGGATCACAATTAATCTTTGTGATTTTGCACTATTCATTTTTTATCAATTTGGGGTAGTAATTATTTTGATTTACTTTGTGTCATTCAACAGTATTATTGTTATATAACTGAGAAACTAGGTTTTCTGTTAAAGAGATAAGGTTTATAAAATATTTCGTCAAAGATTAATGTCAGATTTTAGGAAGAAGATTGTAACTATAAGTGTTATGGGTGGTGGGTTAATCCATTTTAGTATATCAAGGAATGGAAATTCAGCCACACTGACTTCTAATCTAACTACAGAAATTTATTAATATCATATAAACCACTGACAGAACATTTATTCACAAAGAAAAAAACGGGGATACAAGGAGATATGTGTTTCCTCCTCAATGCTACCCTTGGGCCCCAACCATGCAAGTAACCACAACTCAGGAAATTGATTCTTTCCAAACTAGAGTGTGACTTGGGGCAGCCAGAGCCTATTAGCCTTTATACTGAAGTAGACACAAGGAAGGTGGAGCCTTAACAAACAACCAACATAGACTGAACAGACCACAGGCACCTTTGAATACAGCAGTTGGGAACAGGTCAGATAATGATAAATGGAAAATTGGTATAATTCTTTGGCATCAGGGACTGCACCTCTGGACTCATCAGTCATTTCTGTTGTCTCTGTCCACTTATCCCCTTCCTCCCTCCAAGGGAAGGGGCCTTATCTAACCAACTAATATCAGATACCATTGCCAAGAGATATTATAAATTTCTCTGGAAAATTTTCAGACCAGTAAAGCATTTAATTGCCTGGAGATGGTTTTAGTTTAAGCTCTACCTCTCAATAAGCAATTGAATTAAATGATGATAGATTCACCAATTCTCAGAGTTGGAAGTGGTTCAGAAACCATCTAGTCAAACCCCTACATGACCAAAAATTGCTTCACAAAGGAGTCCTACACAAGGAGTAATCCATTCTTTGCTTGCAGACTTCAAGTCTGAAGGAACACAGTACCTTCCAATACATCAAAGTAAAATTACTTTGGGATGCTTCTAAATGCTGGAAAGGATTCCTTTCCATCAACTATAAAACTATCTTTCTCTAAATTCCACTCATTATTTCTAGTTCTACCCGGTGGGGTCAAAAATAAATCAAATTCCTCTTTCACATGACAGCCCTTAAAATACTGGACAGTTATCATGCCTCCAGTAAATCTTCTCTTCCCAAGGAATCCCCAGTTTCTTCAAAAGATCATCATATGGAATGGTCTAGAAGTCCCTTATCATCCTGACATCTGGATCTGGATTCTCTTCAGCTCATCAATTTCCTTCTTAAATGATGCCTGGAATTGAACACTATACTCCAGACATGGCTTGAGAATTTCACATAATCTCTCTGGTTTTCTGCTTCCCCATCCATAAAATGAGGGGATTAGATTAAATGATCATTGAGGCCCCTTCCATCCTATGAACTTTCCTTGGATTAAGCCCTCTCTTGTTACAGTTTCAAATTGAATTAACTTTTTTTCTGACATGAATAAATGAAAGAAGTATTTATTAAGTGCCTGTTATGAGTGAAGTGCTGTGCTAAGTGCTGGGGATACAAATTGAAAAGTAAAATGGTCCCTGCTCTCAAGCTGCTCACATTCTTCTAAGAGAGAAGAAAAAACAGTACATGTGAAAAATTTCAGTTGCAAGTCAGATGGAAAGGTACCATGATCCTTAGGGTGCAGTAGCAAGGAAGACGTTAATACCTCTTTTTTATGCCATCTCCACTGACAAAAGTATAGCTTCTGATATTCAGCCATTTGGTTATGATAAGGACTTTGGTGACAAAAACTTTTTTTCTGGATCTTCAGTAGCAGTGACCATAGAACCCATAGGAGAGTAACCAGGCTATGTCTTTGTAGGCGGTGCTTCCCAGGATGATGGCTGCACTATTCCAGATGTTTCTGTCATGAATCAGGAACCTTGTTATCCTGCAGGATTATTTCAACTCTTAAAGGAATACCTTGCCAGTATCCCATGCCCTTGAAGCCCCTCCTTCCCTCTGCCTGAGGGTGGAGATGATCTTTCCTCCTAGAACCATTTTTTTTTTTTGCTTTTTGGAGGGCAATTGGGGTTAAGTGACTCGCCCAAAGTCACATGGCTAGTGTGTCAAGTGTCTGAGGCTGGATTTGAACTCAGGTCCTCCTGACTCCAGGGCCGGTGCTCTATTCACTGTGCCACCTAGCCACCCCTAGAACCACTAAAGGAAGGATAAGTCAGTATCTCTTCATTTGCTACTGACCCCACCTCTGTGGACTTTTCCATCATGCCACACTCCTCCTCCTCTTTTCTGCTTATAAAATACAAATATACACTAAACCAAAAGGTATATTGTCTTCTCCCATTAGATTATAAGATTCTTGGGGACAACGATTGTCTTTGACCTTTCTTGGTATCCCCAGTGCTTAACACAGTACGTAGTAAATGGTAGACACCTCATAAATGTTTATTGATTGAATAAAAACACTAGGCTACAAGATTGTTATTCTCAAGGCTCTTGGTTTCAGGGTCCCAGGCTGTCTCCATCAGGATCTGGCACATGCTATCTCCTATTTCTCCCTCAAGGTGCCCTTCTGTTTCAGCTAGTCTGGCTTGCCTGCCCTTTATATGGCAGTTGATTGGCAATTGGTGGGAATGGCTGGCCCCTTCTCTGTACAAGTAGCTTTCCCAGATGATGGCTGCCATGCCATCAGCCAGTATTATATTTGCAGTCCCCTAAAACTTACAGACATTTTTCAGACAAACTGTTGTTGAGCTAGGCTCCATCTTATAATTCTGGAGTTGATTTTTTTTAAATCAAGGTATAAAGTTTTAGGTTTACTTCTTTTTTTTCTGTTTTCTTTTTTTAAATAAATGCTTTATTAACTTCTGTTTTACATCATTCATTTCCACCAGATTTTGAGTTACATTGATTTCCCCCCCCTGTTTTTCCCCTACCCACCCTCCCAGAATAGCAGTCCCACAAGATATCGCTTCCTCCAATCTGCTCTCTCCCATACCTTCTCCCATACCCCCTTCGACTTTTCCATTAGAGGAAGGTGAATCTTTGTGTCCCAATGCCTGCACATCTTATCTCCCTATTACAAGCAAAAGAGTATTAATAATAGTATTTATATATATTTGAAACATTTAATGTTAAGACCTCGAATTTCAGATCCATTTCCTTCCTCCCTTGTCGCCCATTCCCTCTTGGGAGATAAGTAATTCAGTATATGTTGAACATGTCTAGCTATGCAAAACATTATCATAGTAGATATATTGTACCTCCCACTCATCCCACCCCCTACCTGGTCCATTCCCTACCTGATCCTGTCCCTCTTCTATAGTGGGTACTTCCAACCTCCCCTCCCCACAAGAATGCCCTCCCATCCATCATCCCTCCTCTCATCCCCCTTCCCCCTATTCTGCTGTAGGTTGAGATATCCCATTTAGTATGTATGTCATTCTCTCCCTGAACCAAATTCAATGAGAATGTGGTTTTGCCTTTTTGCCTTCCTATTCTCCCCTTCCCTTGCAACCACTTCCCCTTGCTTCTTCTACATGAGATAGTTTACCCTACCCTGTCTCTCCCCATCTCCTCTTGCCACTTTCCTCTCTCACCTCATAATTTCATCCCTTGAGTATTCTCCCTTCCCAACAAATTCAACCTATGCCCTCTATCCATATATAACTGTAACCATATACACACACATTCACATATGTATTCATATGACCACACCCCCTTCTTCCATTATTTTCATAGTGAGAAAGATATCATCAGTCACAGTTATTGCTTTTCCATATAGGAATGTAAATAGTTCAACTTTGATTAGTTCCTTTTGATTTCTTTTCCCTGATTACCTTCTCAGGCATCTCTTCCTTCTTGTGTCTGGATGTCAAATTTTCTATTCAATTCTGTTTTTTTCCTCAAGAATGCTTGAAAGTCCTCTATTCCACTGAATGACCATATTTTCCCCTGAAACAAAATACTCAGTTTTGCTGGGTAGGTGACCCTTGGGTTCATTCCCAGTTCTTTTGCCCTCTGGAATATCATATTCCATGCCTTTCGATCCCTCAGTGTAGAAGCTGCCAGGTCCTGGGCTATTCTGATTGTGTTTCCACAATATTGAAATTGTTTCTTCCTGGCTGCTTGTAGTATTTTCTCTTTGATCTGGGGATTCTGGAACCTGGCTATAATATTCCTCGGAGTTTTCTTTTGGGGATCTTTTTCAGGAGGTGATCTCTGGATTCTTTCAACCTCTATTTTGCCCTCTGGATCTAAAACATCAGGGCAATTTTCCTTGAGGGCAATTTTCCTTGAGAATTTCTTGAAGGGTGATTTCTAGGTTCTTTCTTTGATCATGGCTTTCAGGTAGTCCAATAATTTTTAAATTGTCTTTCCTGGATCTATTTTCCAGGTCAGTGGTTTTTCCCATGAGATATTTCACATTGCCTTCTAATCTTTCATTTGTTTGGATCTGCTTAACAGCATCTTGATTTCTCATAAAGTCATTAGCTTCCATTTGCTCCAGTCTAACTCTGAAGGAATGAATCTCCTCAGTGAACTTTTGAGATTCTTTTTCCATCTGGCAAATTTTGCTTTTCAAGGCATTCTTCTCCTCATTGCCCTTTTGGGCCTCCTTTGCCATTTGAGTTAGTCTATTTTTTAAGGTGTTGTTTTCCTCAGTCAGGCTGTTGACCCTCATTTCATACTTTTTCTGCATCCTTCTCATTTCTCTTTCCAATTTTTCCTCCACTTCTTTTATTTGATTTTTAAAGTCCTTCTTAAGGTCCTCTATGGCCTGCAACCCGCTCATGTTTTCCCCTGGGGCTTTTGGAGCAGGACTTCTGACCTCACAGTCCTTTCCTGCTCTATGCCCCCAAAATAGGAGTCTAGGGTTGCATTTTTCTGTTTCCTTTGCCTTGGCATGTTGCCGCTTAATTACTTGACTTTGGGGCTTCTTGCCACAGTATGTCTTTGCGACAGATAGGGGAATTTTCGTCCCAAACGTGTGGGAAGGCAACTTCCGTTTCTGGCAAGCTGTAAACCCACCCACGACTTCCACCCCAGATCACAAACCAGATCCAGGGAGGTTAAAGCAAGAGTGATTACCCCCCCAAGACTGATTGCTGGATCTCCCTACAGTTCGCAGGCCGGGAGCTGGAGCTGCCTCTGAAAACTACAAAATGACATGTCTCCTCAGTGGCTTCTAGCCCCCAGGGGAGGAAGCCGATGCATTCCCCAAATACTGGTCCCAAAGTCCATAGGGCACTAACCTCTCACTTTGTCCTAGGCATGTCTATGTTGATAATTCTGGAGTTTCCACAGCTGCTGGTGTTTTGGGGTCTCTCCAGCCAGCTGCTGGCCCTGCCCCCCTGGGACTAAAACCTTGGCTCACGGGGACGTGGGCTCCGCTCGGCTCGGCTCCCCGTGCTCTGCGTGCTGCACGCTGCCGGCTCCCAGAGCGCTGGGATGGTCCTTCCTGCAGGGCTGCTGGGCTGTCCTCAGCGGGAGGTTAGCTTCTTTGTGTCGTTCTGTGGGTGCTGGGGCTCCAGAAGTTGTTCAGAGTCCCCTTTTACATAGTTTGGGGGGAATCTGGGGGCAGAGTGGCTTGGATGAGCTGTTTCTACCCTGCCATCTTGGTTCCACTGCCTTAGGTTTACTTCTAACAAATTTTATCTTCTAAGACTGTGTCCATCCTTCTAGTCTATGGAGAACCTTTTGGATTCTGACTCATCATATACCATATTGGTTATTCTTTCCAGTCTTCTGCAATTTGAAAATTTGAACACCGTCTATATCTTTACCAAGGTTCCAAGACAGCACTGAGACCAGGAAAGATCCCTGAGAAACTCCACTAGAAACTTCCCTCCAAGAAGAAATCAGCCCATTAGTGACTACTTTAAATCTAGTCATCGACAATTCCTGATTAATATAATTAACTTTATAATCAACTAGCTCACATCTCCATAGCTTCCATTAAATATTATATTGGATTGTGGAGTCAAGAAGACCTATGTTCAAATCTTCTGACACTTAACAGCTGTGTGACTAGGGTAAAGCACAACTTTTTTGAGGTTTAGTTTGCTCATCTGCAATAATAATAGTGAACATTTATATAACACTTTGTCTGCAAAGAGCTTTACACATATTACCTCATTTTATATTCAAGACATCCCTAGGAGATGGGTGCTATTATTATCACCCCCATTTTACAGATAAGGAAACTGAGGCCTAGGAAGGATAAGTGACTTGCCCAGAATCACATAGCTAGTATGTATCTGAGGCTAGATTTGAACTCAGATCTTCCTGACCCCAAGTCCAGATCTCTTTCTACTAATACCTGTAGTATCTACTTCAGAGGATTATTGTGATCCTCAAGTGAGATAATATATAGAACACATTTGCAAATTTTAAAAACACTATTTGTATGCTAATTATTATTATTACATAAGAAACTCTGTTAAAAGACAAACTACATCTATAACATTGCTGCAACAATCTAACAGTCTGATATTCCTGTCAAAAAAAGGAAACAAAATGAACTGAATTTTTGGCACTTTTTCCTTTTCTAGAATTTCAATTAGGCATTCCTTCAATAAGAAATTCTAAAATTTTCCCAGGAATGGAGTCAAGCATAGCAGCCTATACTTTCAGATTCTACCTTTCCAGTCTTCTTACACCTCACTCCCCAATATGTACTCTTCAATCCAGTTGACTTTGACTGTTCAAGGGCACCTAGTTACTACCTCCAACTTATCTTGGGTTTTAATTTTTAATTCTCTATTTTTTAATTATGATGAACACTTTAATACAGGTATATGAATATAAATGCAAACTGATAATGAAGAAGAGCATGGGAGAGGAAGAGAAGGCAGTGTCAAGTAATTAGGTAGAGTTATTTCAGAAGGTGTGCTAGATGAGGAGTTGAATTATCCATTGATCTTCAGTTGATAAAGAAGTACAGAATGCCAGGACAAGCATGGGGCAGAGGGAGCCCAGGTGATAAGCACAGGAGACATATCTCATTCTTAGGACCCCTTGATGATGGATTTTCCTGTGCTGGGCCAGATACCAGTCTGTGGGGCTTCTCCAAACCCCAGTGCCATGTCCTTCCTGTTTTTGTTCTGCCTTATCTAATTTAAAATCGGTTCTTTCTGAAGAAAAAAATAAAAATAAAAATTGTTCATCCTAGAAGGCAAATAAGAATTGGATATTTCAAACTTCTATTTTTACATTTGCCAGATATCTACACACACACATACACATACATATACACACACACACCCCCCACATAATATGAAAAGTTACTTAATGACTCTCTGATCTTAGATATAAAACAAGGCAAACAAAGAGATTTATGCACACCAAAGGTGTTTGCCACTGTGATGGAGAAGAACTATCTCAAAAACCAGTTTGAAGAATGAGAAAGATGTTTTCTAAATATTTCTGTTAGCGGAGACATTCTTGTCTTGCTTTGATTGTATCAAGCCCTGGAACAATGCAGAACCTCCTGATAAAGATTCTTAATTTCTCAAAAAAGTTTGGCTTGACTATCCACATAGAAAATACCAAGTAGATAAAGAGCTTCTGTGGCTCAGATTATGACACACAGGTGGATGGGTAATTATAGAGCTTACAAAGCTCTTTTAATAATCCCAGGCTTCTCCCAGAAAGGACCATCTTTTTATTATCAATATTCCTACAAGTTTTTTTTATAGTCAGTTCTTCTAAGATGCAGCATATGTATTTCTAAAAATAACTGCACTATGCAAAATTGTGCAATAAAAACCACAGTGCTTATGGGAAAGATGGGGTACAACACTAATAAATTTTATCAGCAACACATAAAAAAGATAGGAACCTAGTTTAAAAAAAACAGCAGCACAGATTTATACATCTTGAATGGATAAGAAATACAAGAATCCTACAATAAATGGTGGGCAGCCACCTCCTTGAGCGGCTGCTTGGCCTGTGGCCCAGTTCTCACAAGGCCCAGGCTAGACAAGTCAACAGTCATGGCTAAGAGTGCATCCTCTATAGGTCTCAACTACAGGGCTGTGTGATCTCAGTACTTTGGCCACTGTGGAAGGTGAGGGTAGAGAGGGTAGAGAGATGGGAGGGGTGTGTGTTGGAAGGAGGTGGGGCTGACCAGTCTGACTACAAGCAACTATTGCACCAGAAAACATACAATAAATCTGGAGCTTTCCCTTTTAAAGAACCTAAAGTTTGTGAAAGTGGGCATCAGAAGGGTTGTGGCTTGTGAGTTTTTGTGAAGTGATATAGTTTTCTGCATTCTCCACTGTTTCTCTTAATTGTACATCACGCTGCATTTAAGGCAGCATTTTAACGTCAGAGATTCCATCCAGGGTAAAAAGTCATTGTCAAAAATTTAATCTATAACATGGACTTGTGGCTTGGAGTCCCAAAATAACACCCTGTCTTCAAGATCTTTCTTCAAACAGGCAGAGGACCATCTCCTGTCATCCTGATCTATATCTTGCCACTAGATTCAGATGACTCCAGAAGAGAGAGTGAGGCTGGTGACTGCACAGCCCTGCTTCACTCAAATCCAATTCACTTGCAAACTCATGGCACCACCTTCCTGATGTCATGGTCCTCTTCCAGAATGAAGGATAAACAACAAACGATTTGATTGTGCATAAGCAAACTCAAAATTCACTTTATACTCAAATTGTTCCCTAGTATATTGATCATATTGGGTCAAATTTATGTTTTCAAAACAAGGGTTATAGCAAAACAATTTCCAGTCAACATGGGGACGTGGAATATAACGGTCTTTGAAGAATTGAAAATGAGTACACCAGCATCATACAAAGGATAATAGAATTCATACAGTGGGTGTGAGTAGGCTCTAACATATAACTCAGTCATTAAGCATTTAATAAGTATCTACTATGTGCCAGACATTGTGTCAAACACTAAAGATATAAAAAGAGGCAAAAGATAAGCCCTGCCTTCTAGGTGCTCATAATCTAATGAGAGGGAAGACAAACAAATACATCCAAACAGGCCATATGCAAGATAAATAGGAAATACTTATAAGAAAGAAGCCACTTAGAGTTAAGAGGGGTTGGGAAAGGCTCCCTAGAGAAGGCGGGGTTTTCCCTGGGTCATGAAGAAGCCAGGAAGGTCAGCAGGCTAAGATGAGGAGGGAGACCATTCCAAGCTTGGGAGAAAAAATGTCCAGAGTCAAGAGATGGAGTGTCTTATTCTTGGAACAGCCTGGAGGCCAGGGTCACTGGATCAGATAGTACATGATGGGTAGCAAGGTATGAGAACACTGGAAAGGAAGAGGGGGATTAGGTTATGAGGAGCTCTGAATGCCAAACAGGGAAGATTATATTTGAGCCTAGAGGTGATTGGGAGCTATTGGAGTTTGAGTAGAGGGGTGACATGATAGAACCTGACTGAAAATAAAGTGAGGAAAGCCTCCCAAATATTGGACTCTCTGTGATGATCTTGTGAAAGGACATGACCAAAACTCATAAAGATAGACAGACTTGGGTGCATCACTGGAGAAAACCACATCAATAAGATGTCAGATTCTTTCACGTTGTTTCTCATTCTTCTCTCTACTATCCATTACCTCCATCCCAGTCACCCTGTGCAGTAGTCCTATCTCTCCCTTGACCTTCCTCTTTCTTCATAATATAACTTAAAAAGTACTTTTGTGTCCTTACCCTAAAACCAGCACTGAGGATTAGTGTTTTTGTTGATTCCTTTGCTTTTTGAAGAATGAAATTGCCATTGAGGCAAATCAAGAGGCTTAGCACAGTTCCTGACACATAGTAGGTGTTTGGTAAAGGTTAATTGAATTTAATTTAAAATATTAGCTTCTCTACATTTGCCTAGATAACTGAAGTCCTCCATCACCACTCTCTTGATGCCTCTATGCCAACTTTAAGATGTTCTACAAATTCTTTGTCAGTTTCCATCCTCTGTCCCTGTGATGTATAATATATTCCCAAAATATTATTGCTTCTCTTTCTGCCTCCATTGATTTTTACACAAATGCCCTCCGCCAGCTTGCCCCTTTCAGTTCCTATATGTCCTCATAGGGGAAAACTTCTTAATATGAAATATGACTATGCCCCAATTTGCATATATTCTTTTCAACTGAACACCATTTCAGAGTCATATTCCAGGTGTGAGTCCCATGCCATGAAGCATCTATCACAGCTACAAGATTTGGTTTTCTTTCTTACATCAATATTTCTATTCACTTTGATTATTAACTGTATTGTATGCATTTATAAGGGCAACTAGATGGAGTACAGTGGATGGAGTGTCAGGCCTGGAGTCAAGAAGACTCATCTTCCTAAGTTGAAAACTGGCCTCAGACATTTCCTAGCTGTGGGATCCTGGGCAAGTGACTTAGCCCTGCCTCAGTTTCCTCATCTGTAAAATGAGCTGGAGAAGGAAATGGCAAACCATTCCAGTGTCTTTGTCAAGAAAACCCAAATGGAGTAAGGAAGAGTTGGACATCACTGAACAGCAACAACATGCATTTATACATAAAATTTGAGGCTATGAAATTGTCGGCTAATTTCCTGTGAATTACTGGGTATCCCTATTGCTATTCTTCACTGTTACAGTGGCTTCTGTGTACTACAGAGGCACCCAGAGGATGAAGTGAATAGAGACCTGGAACAGATGTTTATTAAATGAACTCTGGGCATCAGTTTCCTTATCCGTGAACTTGGGGTTAATAATAGTAGCTATCTCCCACGATTTTTGTGAGGATGAAATGAGATCATATTTGTAAATCACTTTGCAAACCTCAAAGTGCTATATAAATACTAGTTATTACTATTAATAGATCAAGCACTTTTCTTTCCCTTCCTCCTTTTTCAGTTCAAAACCTCTTAATCAGAATCACTAGATTCTAGGTAAATATAATTTTACTGGCCATTTTAGGTACACTCCATCAGTGGCCAAGATATTTTAAACTATAATCCAGAAAGTCAAATCCTGTTCTCATATGTTGTCTTCTTCACCACTCTGTTATTAACTAAATCTGTCTTTGTCATCTGTCTTCACCTGGCAATAGTATTGAGTTAGCACCTGTGCTTCTGTGGTCACAGATTCTGAGAGTCAGAGGAGATCTTCTCATTGGCTGTCTAGTTCAACCCACACTCTACAGGAATCTGAACTATAACACACTCAATAAATGGCTATCTAGCCTCTGCTTGATGGTGTCAGACAGATGGGTGCGGGGTGAGGATGCTGTGTTAAAAGGGAGTGCCTTCCCCATTTCTAGATGGTCCATTACATTTTAGAACAGCCCCAACTGTTAGGAGGTTTTTCCTAATATTGAGCCTAAATTTTCCTCTTCAGACCTTGTATGCCATTAATGCTTTTTGTTCTATCTTAGGGAATGCACAGAATAAGTAGAATCCCTCTTCCACATGACAAGTACTTCAAATATTTGAAGCCTGCTATCATGTGTCCCCTGATTTTAACCTTACCCAGACTGTTTCTTCTCCATAGATTTTATAATCCATAACAATGCCTTGTAGATTCCTTCTGATGGTATCATTTATTCTCATATGATACAAAGGAAGTAATCACTACCACTGATAGTAGTTAGTAAATTTGACTTGTCTCTTGAGCCTCTTCATCATACCTATATGAAGTATATATACCTTTTCATCATACCCATATAAGGTGTGTGTGTGTGTGCATGTGTGTGTGTATGAGGTATGTGTATACACACACACACACATATACCTATACCTCATCATACCCATATGAGGTGTATAAATGTACATATATGTACACACACCTCTTCATCATACTGTATGAAGTGTGTGTACATCTATATATACATATGTGTGTATATATGCATACACACATACCCATATAAGGTATATATGTATGTGTATATGTGTACACCTCCATTTGCCTATGATGCTATATATTATACATATATAATATATATAGCGTCATCCCCATATGAGGTATATATATATATATACCTCAAGAAGCAACAAACCTCTCTGTAGTCTATGTCAAGTCAAAAAATACTCTATTCAGAAGTGCTGTCGTCACCAATGACTACCATTCAGAACTGCTCCCTTTGACCTTTAGTCAGCAGTCTCACTTCTGAAATTACCTTGACATTATCACACAAGTAGCTGCTTCCTTCTTAGAAGGTCCAATACCTCCCCCTAGACAAGAGTCTCGCTTAGCTCCAAGTATTCAGAGGTGGTTCTTCCTTTCCTCATCAATATCGTGTATCTTCCCAATATTTCTTTCTGCATTTTAAAATCCTTCACCTTTGTATTTATATTAAAGTCCTTTCATTTTATTCAAGGAAATTTTCATTCTCTCTGATAATCTAAAACAAAAGGAATTGTTACTCTTGTCCCCTTTTCATCCTTTCTCCTGGAGGAAGTCCTAGCATTCATAGCAATTCCTTTCTTATGGCAGAAAAACAAACATTTCCCTTACTCTTTAAGTCCCTGGAAAATTGTCCTTATCTTCCATACTTACTAGATGCATGATCCTCAGTTTTTCATGATTCTTGTTGGTACCTCTTGTGTCAATCCCCTGTGGCAAACTACTCTGGCAAGGCTTCTGCAACATTTGACACTTCTGACTACTCCCTCCATCTGGATATTTTCTACAGCCTTGACTTCCCTGACGCTGCTTTCTCTTGTTTCTCCTACTTGACCAACTATTTAATGTCACTCTCCTTTGCTGATTCACCATCCTCAGTAATTTTTATTATCCCCCAAGATTCTGTCCTGAGCCTTTTCTCTATACTCCTTCCCGTGGCCATCTCATCCATTCCAGTGCAGGTGCTTTCAAATGGACATATCCAGCCTCCCTCTTTCTACCCTTGATCTGCAGTCCTACACCTCTATTTGCCTACTGGACATTTCCCTTCAGAACTACCAAACTAAGTCAGGCTAGACAATCTCTAAAACTGTGATTTGATTTCCAAAACCAAATTTATCACCTTAATGCCTAAGCTTGCCATACTTCCTAATTTCCTGATTTCAGTGGATGGCTCCAATATTCTCCCCATCATTAAAACTTAAGATCTCAGTATCATTTTTGACTCTTCACTTGTTCTCTAAACTCCCATCAAAGCAGTTGCTGATTCCTTCTGATGCCATCACCATGGCACATCTCCCATCTGTCCCATCCCCTCCACTTAAATCATCTCTAACAACCCAGACCTTCATCACCTCTCAACTGGATAATTGGAATCATTATGAAATCTGTCTCCCTGCCAAAACAATCTTCTTAATACACAGTTCTGATCATGTCACTACCTAGTTAAAAAATCATTAGTGCCCCTCCCCCCAAAGTGGGGGATATATCATAAATTCCCTATGCTGACATTTAAGGTCCTTCACAGTTTGGTTCCAAACTACTTTTCTGGACCTATTTCACATCTTCCTTTCGCATATTCTATGTTCTAAC
Organism: Gymnobelideus leadbeateri; assembly: GCA_011680675.1. Classification (NCBI taxonomy): domain Eukaryota; kingdom Metazoa; phylum Chordata; class Mammalia; order Diprotodontia; family Petauridae; genus Gymnobelideus; species Gymnobelideus leadbeateri. Next base: position 13,921 of record WOXC01004127.1, read on the forward strand.
TAAACTGGACTACTAGCCAGATTTCATTTTACACTATCCCTCAATTCCCTTAGGAAATCCTGTATGTCTGGATTGTGCTTCCTCCTCATCTACGCCTATTGGAATCCTCTTGCTTTAAGATTCAACTGAGATGCCCCGTTCTTCATAAAGGGTTCCTTTTTCTCTCCCTGTCCTCCAGCTCAAAGTGATCTCTCCCTAAAGTTTTCTTGGTGCATTCTGTTTTCTTTTCCAACCTCACGTCTACCTCCTATGATGCTCATTTGCAAATGCCATATTCCCCTTCTATTAGATTATACAATTTTAAAATTCAGTTGGTCAATAAATATTTATTAAGAACCTATGTACCAAACACTGTGTTAAATATAGATGATATAAAGAAAGGCAACAAATAGCCCCTGCCCTCAAGGAGCTTACAGTCTAATGGGCAGAAAACATAAAAACAACAATGTATAAACAAACTACTTCAAAGATAAATTAGAGACAATCCACAGAGGGAATATCCTAGAATTAAGAGAGATGGGGAAAAGTTTCTTTTAGAAGGAGGGATTCTAGCTGCAACTTGTAGAAATAAAGGAAGTTAGAAGATTGAGATGAGGAGGAAGAGAATTCCAGACATAGGGGAATAGCCAGACACGGTGCCCAAAATCCAGAAATGGAGTAGACTGCTTGAGGAACAACAAGGAAATAAGTGGTAGGGACTATGTCATTTTTCCCCTTTGAATCTCCACCACCCAATACACTCCTTTACACATAATTTGCCATGAATATTTATTGAATGAATGGATATGTCCAATGTAGCTATCATTTTTCTCTTGTAAAAAAGGATTAGGAGCCAAGCAAAAATTAGAAGACACACTAAAGCATTTTACCTGGTAAGTGTAGGAAGGGTCATACAAAGGACTTTAAAAAAAAAAATCAATAGAGAAAGCAAAGCCTCTAGTTTCAGAGAAAGAAGAAATTAAGGGAAAGTTCTGTAACCAGCTGACCAACCTGGTATTGTGTAAGCCAAGATATTCTAAAGTTAGTAAGGGCAAGATAGAACTAAGCTATAAAAGGAAAAGAAGGAAAGCCATCCATATAGATTGTAAGGGTTAAGGGTTAGCAGAATAGATACCAAGCTGTACCCTAGATTTTATTATCTTTAAAAGTTGTTCTACATGCATCCACTTTGAAAATAGAAGTTGCTTTAAGTTAAGCTACATTAATAAATACTTACAGCTTCTAGATGTAAGGGCCCTTTAAGACTTTACCCAAACTCTGAGAACTCACAGAGAACTCAGGCAAATGACAGGGCAACTCAGGCTGGGTCCAAGAGGCACCTGAGCGTGTGTTTCTGTTCCCCCCCACCCCTACTGTGAACCACGTCCTGTTACACAGGTTCAAGGATTATGGGGTATTGAGCACACGCTGCTAACAGGGGAGCACTCCCCTCCTGTGAGGAGCCTGTTGCGGAGGCACATGGAGGAGCAGAGTCAGGGAAAGGGGATAAAAGGGGGAGGTGAGGTGAACAGAGAGGTCCGTGAGGAAAAGGGGAAGAGAAGGTTGTGAACAAGGAAAAGAATAAATGACAAGGCTATACACTACACCTTGGTGTGGGACTCCTTTGTCTATTCAGAGGAACAAAAGCTCCGGGGGTCATGGAGGTGACTAGAGTTGTACAGGTGACTGGAAAGAACTCTGAGGGGTTTGTGGAGGTGACCTGGGTTGTGGGGCCACCCAGAGTCATGGAGGTGACTGGAGAGGTATGTGTAGGCCCCAGCCTTGTACAGTGGGATCCATACATTTAGATAAGTAGAAATCATGATTTTAATCTGGATCTCATATCAAGCAAAAATCTTGCTCTGATCATAGACCATGTAAATAAAACAAATGGTGAATAATATCCACCAGCAGTATTATACCTGCATTACATGAAAGCATACCTAAATAAGGGGATGGAGATTAGGGAATAGTCATGAGTACTAAATCTGGAAATAAAATTATAGCAAATATCAGAGGACAAAAAATATAAAAGAACCACTTTAAACAAATATGAAAAAGACATTGTCTATATCCAGCAAAAGAACCAATAAATAGAAATATATTTAGAATGATTTTACATATATGTATCTATATATAACTATATGTATGCATGTATATGTATATATATTTATATATACATACAAATTTGAGTCTAGCTATGGGGGGAATAAAAAATAAAAAAAGAAGAAAGTTATATTATAACTTTATTATATATTTAAAAGGATTAGCAAGTTGTACATAAGTGATTTACAGATTCATGTTCAATCTTTTTTTTTCTATTCTACTATATTATGGAAATGCTTGCTTTATTTCTTAAGTTCAGAATAAAATAAAGAAAAGAAAAATGCATCTCAATAGATAACTGTTTGGTAGAGTAATTTTTAAAATTACTTAATTTTTAAATTAAATCATTACTAAAATTTTAAAATCACATACTCTACCAGTAAGATATTTCTGAACATGTACCCCTGATATATATATATATATTTATTTATTTATAAACTATATATTATAAATTACATACATACATATATACTACATACTACATACATATATACTACATACATATATACTATGAATTAAATACATGTACTGAGCTAATATATGTATATTATAAAATATAAATTAAAATGAACATTAAAAAGAATGAGGTAAAGATGGAATCAATAATAGTTTTAAAATACTTTAAATTTTTTATTTATTAACAGGAAAGAAACTTTTAGTTCTGACAAAAATACTATTAGCCACAATAAATGATAAAATGTTGTTAAATATGCTTCATTATTTCTAAAAACTTATCATTTCACAATACAGAGATTTAAAAGTCCATTTCTAAATTTTTTTAAATCCTTGGATTTAATGGTTATCACAACTGGTAAGGATCCTTCAAGATATGTAGATTCAAGTGAATTTACAATAAATCATTATCTGTGTTACTAAATCATGATACTCATTTTTCAATTCTATCCAAAATCATGCAAAAGTGTTTGTTTAAATTAGGCTTGATGTCAATTAGTTCTTCTTTCAAACTAATCAAAGGGTGATTCATTTTTTGTTTTAGTGATGAGGAACAGGATTAAGTGACTTGCCCAGCATCATACAAGTAATATCTGAGGCCTGATGTGAACTCAGGAAGGTGAGTCTTCCTGACTTCCTGTCCTGGCACTCTATCCACTGCACCACTTAGCTACATGACTTTTGCAGAAATGAAAGTGTTGATTTAATTAATGTTTCCAAAGTTATGGAAAGTACCACAGGATGAAGGTGGCATAGTATTAAGATGGCTAGGGAGCACTAGCATGGGAGAGTCTGGGTTTGGTTAGTTATGGAGAATTCCCCCCAGTCAGAATAAAGGGACTTCAACAGGAGATGTGAAGCTAAATTAGAGGCAGGGGAAGTGGCAAGAAGATAGTAGGAAAGGCACATATGGCTCATATTTTATAAACCTCCTTCTTCAAAATAAGCCTATGAGGATGGTGGTACAAATATTTTCTTTATCTTATATCTAGGGAGGTTGAGGCTTTTTATGGGTCAAAGCAATTTGACTTTGCTGTAGACAGATATGCATTACAAAGACAGAAATGTGGGCTGGGAAGGGAAAGAACATTGACCTTGACTTGACTCCCTGGTTCACCTTTTGATCTGTCTTAATTTCATTTGTGGGCAGCTGGGTGGTTTTGAGGATAGAGTGCCAGGCTTGGAGTCAGGAAGGCTTATGTTCCTGAGTTCAAATCTGGCCTCAGACACTCACTAACTGTGTGACCCTGCTCAAGTAACTTAGCCCTGTTTGCCTCAGTTTCCTTATCTATAAAATGAGCTGGATAAGGAAATAGCAAACCATTCCCTTATTTTTGCCAAGGCACCCCACCTCCCCCAAGAAAAGGCATCACAGAGAATAGAACACACCTGAAAAGCAATTATACAATAATTTCATTTGCAAGTAAACCAAAGGGGCCTTGGGGATAAGTGAAGATGGCTAATAGATAAAGTTATCTATAACTTTAATCTCTGTCCCAGATTTAGGAGCTGCAAAGGTGAGATCAAATCATACCCCAGGGGTATTCTGCTAGGCTTTTGGTAATGGTAAGACTAAAGGGCTGGGGTGGCTAAGTGGCCCAGTGAATAAAGCACCGACCCTAGAGTCAGAAGGACCTGAGTTCAAATTTTACCTCAGACACTTAACACTTACTAGCAGTGTGACCTTGGGCAAGTCACTTAACCCCAATTGCCCTGCCTTCCCCCCTCCAAAAAGCAAAAAATTAATCAATTAATTAGTTAATTGATTAAAAAAAGACTAAAGGGCTGTCAGTGTGCCTTCATCTGGGAAGGTTCTAGTTATTATATCCCAACTAGCTGAAAGTACAAGTCAGAAATCTCCATATAACTAGAAAAGAGCTTGTTCAGCAAAGACTCTCATTCCTGGCTAGGAGGAGGCCCAGGGAGCCTAAAAGAGAAATGTTTCCTAAAGAGAAAGCAGAATCATTAAGGGGTAGATTTCCTGAGACCAGTGTGATAATGTCACCAGAAGACATCACCCTGGAGCATCAGCAATGTGACTTGTTTCTTCAAATGTATTCTCTCATGGGCACTCCCTAATGGTGAGTATATTTGGGGGGAATTTTTTATTTCACATCCTTTTATTCTGCTGTTTCATATGTGCCTGGGCTTTTGCTGCCATGCACATGTATCAGCCATGACTTCTGAGGATGGAGGAGGAAAAGAAATCCTCTTCCCCCCATTCCTGGAAGTTGACAGATGTCCAATTCCCAAGTGTCATAGTTTAAAGAGAAGATGCTAGCCTTTCTCTCTAGCTCATATAGCCTACAGAAGAGATGGCTCTTCTTAGTTCAGCTGCCATTCACCTTCCACATAACCCACAGGCATGGTGACCAATAAGGAGTTCCAGAGTGAAGCACTTTCAGTAAGAAGCCAGCATCCCAGTCCATCCCAATGGAGCCAGAGTAGAAGCCAATACTTGGGAGGTATGCTAGTATAGTAAATACATCAGGAAGTTCCCTAAACAACCTCATTACATCAAGTGAGGGTTGGGTTCAGAGAGTGATTTGTCAGTGGTCACATAGCTAGTAAGTGCTGAAACAAGGTCTTGAGCTCAGGTCTTCTGATCTAGTTTAGGATTCTAGTATTCAAAACTATCATGATTCACATTAAGATTTATAAGAAGCTTTACAAAATAGGCTCTGTTTGCCTGAATCCACTGGAGAAGGAAATGGCAAACCACTCCAGTATCTTTGCCAAGAAAATCCCATGGACAGGATGGTCACAAAGAGTTGGACGTGACCTGAGTCGACTGAACCCACTTATCCAGGCCCAGTTATCTATCCACTGTGCCACCCCTATTATCCCCACCTTACATAGGAGGAAACAGAGTAAATGACTTGCCCAAGATCACCCAGTTAGTAAGTATCCTGGGAAAAATTCCAATGCCAGTTTTCTTGATTCTATGCTATGTCTATAGCATGTGTTTACACACATGGCACAGAGCAATCTCCTGTAAACACATATGTATTGTCTCCATGTGTAAGATACATGAGTACATGGCTTATCCCATGTCTAGATTTATCTAAATGTATAAGTTTTCATGTCCCATGGATAGATATAATCTGAGGTCTGACCTGCCTTTAGGGAAAGAATGAGAACCAAGGAGAGCCATGCATTTGCTGCTAGCACATTAGTTGGGTAGTCTCTACTACAACCTCCAAGTATATATCTACCTGCCACCCTTCAAATATCTCTAGCTTAGGGATACAAGTTGGGGTTCAGAAAGAAAGTCACTTTCCTTATTGTCCTTAAGGGGAAGGGTAGCCTTAATTTATACTCAACAGCTTAACACCTTCCCACCAAATGCTGGTTACACAAAAGTTCATGACAAACAGCAAATAGAAAGCAAATCTATTCATCCAAGCAAACAGCAAATAGAAATCCAAGAAGTTACCTAGATTAGAATATGCCAAATAATATACAAGCATCAATGAGCTCTTCATCTGCAAATGAGAGAATCTCAGTTCAGACAAGGAGAAAGGAAAAATCCCCACCCATAGAAGGTCCATGTTTAGCAATCTTTAGAATTTCAAGCAAGTTTAGAGATGTGATGGGACCACCTTCCCATGTATGTCCTCTATTCTAAATTCTTCTTCTACCACCTCCCCTGGAGTATACTCTGTCCACATTTCTCTCCCAAAAGTTTTGGAAACTAACTCAATAAGTTCCTTACACAGAAGGAACCACTACAGAAAATTATATAATATTATAAATATAATAATAATTATATAATTCCTTATATTCAGCAATGCAAAAAGTGCCCCAGGCTTGGATGGTGAGGTTACACATACCCATAAATACCCTTGACACTCAAAAAACTGTATTTTTTTTTAAATTTGGAAACTGTGTCAAAGAAATTTCTTGTTTCTTACTTTATCAAAGGGAAGTGAAATGTATCATACTTGATAGTGATCCAGAGATCATTTTTTCTCTTAATTTCGTTAATAACTTTCTGCCTTCAAAGAAAATAAAAATGCAGGGTCTCTTCCTGTCCTACAAGAAAGCACCATGGGCAGCTTCAAGATTATGAAGATCATTTCCAACTATACATTTTAGTTCTTCTGTGAAGATTTAATAAAAAAATTAATTAGGAAAGTAGTTAAGAAACCAACCATAGTCTCATATATTTGTCATCAAAAATAATCCTAAATCCCACATGGTGAACAAAGTATTGGTTTACACAATCTTCAATGAAAACTTTTGCTCTAGATTTACAAAACTTGCTATTAGGATCTCCATTTTATAGATAGGAAAACTGAGACAAACAGAGGTTAAGTGATTTTCCCAGGGTCACACAGTAAGTGTTTGAGGCTGATTTTGAGTTCGGGTCTTCCTGATTCCATACCTGGTACTCTATCCATTATTATGGCATTATTTAAAAAGCTTGTGATATCTACAAATTGATAACTTAGTGATATTAGATCATCCTTATTGAAATTTAGTATTAAAGGCTTCTAGATTTTGTTAGAACTAATAAAGGCAAAATTCAATTTACTAATTCTCAACTCCTTCTAATAAGACAGCCTGTTATGTTCTTGTGCATGTTACATACAAGAGCCAAGGTGCATCTTAGGAAGCAAACCCTCCAAACCCTTACTCCCTACAACCTCTGTCCATTTCCCCACCCCCTGCCCAAACCCAATCTTGCTTCATGAAGCAGAAAATTAGAGATTTCACCCATGACTTCCTGGGACAACGAGTCAGGTAGAGGGCAGATCTACAGAGTGAAGGGGAAGGGACCTGTGAATATGAGGACATTGTGTAAACATCCAGAATTATCCTAACATATGCTCTGACATTTCTGTCCAGCACATGCAAACCTTGCCTGGGGAATGAATGATAGCTTTGAAAGTGGGATCAAAGCCAGCCAGGCAGGAGCAGCATCTTTTGGCAGACTATTCTCTGTCAAAGTGTTTTGTCATGAAGCTCTTTGAGACCAACAGGGAAGAAAGGTGGGTCAGGGATCATAATGTGGCTTGGTTATAGTTGCAAACTGGAAATTTCTGAACAGGTGTCAAGGTCCAGACTGCTAGGGATGTCATGGTGGGGTGGGGTGATGCCCTGCGTACACTTCCTTTATTCAACTAGTATTTATTTTTAATACTTGTCACATTTCTTTGAACAGAGCAATTGCTGGGTTGAGATTGAGTGAGTTAGGTCAGGGTTATTAGGAAATTAGAAACCATTTTAATGGATCCTGTGGGCATTTTCCCACTTCTAAAGTGAGTCAAGTAGAGTCAATACACATTTATGTAGCATCTACTATGTGCCAGGCATTATGGTAAGCACTGGGGATACAAAGAAAGTCACAAGACAATCCTTGCCTGCAAAGAGCTTATAATCTAATGGGGGAAGACAATCCATAAAAAGGATGTTTTCTGTATGCACACAATAAAAGGCGGGGGAAGGTGGAAGTTCAATTAAAATCAACTCTAATTGATTTAGTGCTTACTATGTGTTAGATACTGTGTTAGGTGCTGGGAATACCAAATCAAAAATAAACAATCCATGCCCCCCAGATTACATTCTCAGGTTTACGTTCTACTGAGGGAAGACACCAGGTATATTATATGTAACAAGAGGACTGGCCATTGGCCATGCTCCATGGACTGGGCTCCCAATGGCTTTTATATGTACCATATATAATACCTGGAGTTTGCTCTCCCATCCCACACTCACACTGTCAGGTTAATCCCTAGAGTTTAGCTCCTATCTTCCCCCTCACGGGCCTAAGTAGTTACCCTAAGGGATTGTGGAGTTGTTCTTTAATTCTGTCATTCATAAGCCTTCACATTGTATATTCCTTCCAATATGGATCAACCCATTAACATCTTCCCAATATCCTCTAACCAATAGTAAGCATTCCAATATAATGTTGATAAGAATTAGGGAAGAATAACCACAACAGACACAGAAGGGAGAAGGTCACAAAACAACCAGGAGAGGGAGTCCCTTCCCAAGTTGGAAGCTTACAGCATTTCTCCCCTCACTCAAAAAGGTCCTAGAAAGAGAAGCTGAATTATATTAGGGTCTTTTTTTATGCATACTCAATTCTATTCTCCATAGTCAATTAAAAAGCTTTCTGTGGCCATACAGCAAATTGACAAGAGACAGTTATCCAATGCTTATGCATACTCTGAGTTGGAGACAGACTCCTTCCATTGGACACCATCCTGAGTCTTCAGAAGTCACCTCACCAAGTCTCCTTCTGGATATACATCACACAGATACCACTGGGCATGATCCAAGGACTGTGCCTCTTTTGGCCAGTGTCTGTGTTACATAAACATATAATTATATGTGAAATATGCCCAAAACAAAGAAAAAGTAATTTGGAGGCAGGAAAGAACTAATAATCTGGGGAAATGAAGAAAACCCCCTTATAACAGAAGAGACTTGAAATGAAACTTGAAGAGAGTGAATAATACCAAGGGATGGAGATAAGGACAGAGGGCATTCCAGGCATGGGAGGAAAGCCTATGTCCAAGGTATAAAGGTAGGAGACAGAATGTTGTGTCCAGTTAAGCCTGTGTGTCTGAAGCATATGCTGCATGAAGGAGAGTAAAGAGAAGTTAGCCTTGAAAGAAGTTGAAATCAGACTGTGAAGGACTTTAAAAATGCCAAGCAAAGGATTTTCTATTTGATCCTATAGTTGGTAGGGAGTCCTTGAAATTTCTTGAGAAGAGTGATAGGAATGTATCAGTCTGGCAGCTTGCAGGGAGGATAGAGTGGAAAAAATTAGGTGGACTAGATGTGAGAGCCCTTCCAACTCTAAGATTTTGTGATTCTGATCTTGTAATTATATTTGGTTGAGTTTAGAACACTATTCATATCATTAGTAAATATATAGCAGACTCAGAAAAATGTAGGTTCTAGGACCATAGGACTTGTTTGCTTCCAAGATGTGTGTGGCAACCACTAATTTCCTTACCTATTCTGTCTGTCTCTTTTGTTTAACACGTAGTGACTACCAATAATTTAGCTTACTTTTGTGTCACTCAGGTCAAGATATATTGAAATATTATTGCTGTAAAGTTTTTGTGAGTGAAAGGGCAAAAAGCCAATTTCTTTCTTTCTCTTCCTTCCTTCCTTCCTTCATTCCTTCCTTCTTTCCTTCCTTCACTCCTTCCTTCCTTCCTTTTTTTCTCTCTTCCTTCCTTTCCTTTTCCCTGTCTTCTTTCTTTCTCATTCTTCTTTCTTCCTCTTCCTTTGTTTCTCTTCTTTTTACTTATTTTTTCTTCTCTTTAGTTCCTTTTTTCTTTCTTTCTATCTTCTTCAATGGCTATGTCTACAAGCTACCAAAAAGGCAGAATGAAGAACATCAGCAAGATAAAAAAGAAAACAAAATCTGTAATTAGAAGCACGTAGAATAAATACTGCCTTTGCGACCTTGAGCAAGTCATTTAATTCTCCGAGCCTTCATTCATTCTTTATAAAATGAAAATCCAGTCTAGGTAACCTCTAAGGTTCCTTCCAGAACCAAGTCTGTGATCCTCCATAATTCCTGTTAATTATTTTTAACTTAGGAATACTAAATGAATTCAATTTAAAGTGAAGAAAGTTGTTAAGAGAGGTGTAATGTTTTTGTGATTGTCTTCATGCTTTGCACATGTTTAACAAATCCTTATTGAATTGAATTGAGAGAAAGAAAGACTGCAATTAAAATCAAAAACATAAAATGTGGTGATTAGGGAGATAAACCCATCCTAGTTAGCTAGCTATATCTCACCTATTTCCAACAATGAAATCAAATGAAGGGCCATATTAAAAGAAACATCAATGTTGGCATTTTACATTTTTGCATATAATAAATTTGTCTGTCCCTGCTTCATTTCACAGCATAAATAAATAATTTCATACAAACAGGCTGATTAGGTGAACAAACATTTTCACTGTGTGAAAGATAAATGGAATTTAATTTAAAAAAAAATTTCCCCAGCATAAGGTAGGGGCAGTATAAATGACAGAGAGATCTATAACACCAACATGGGAACTCTCTTAGAGAGAGTAAGTAACAGAGAGAAAGACAAGATGGTCAGTGCCTTCAGGGACATAGGCATTCATTCCTGATATCCCCAACACAGTCTAAGGAAATATCCTTGCCACACTACACTGGAGGATGGTTAAGCAGAAAGATAACTGACCTCTACTTGTGGGGCAGAGGACGTGAGAGCTCTCTCACAGATCAATTTTTAACCTTTGCTAAGTCTGATCATTCCTTACACTTCACTTTCTGCTGTCACCAGCATTCACTGTAGTCATCAGTCATCATTTAACATTAACAGCTACCCTCCGGAGGTATGAGAACTGCTCACACACACAGGCATGGGCCTCACTGTACCAAGCAGTCATTGCACAGCACCTGGGCTTTTTCAGCTCTACCGCTTCTCACTGCTAGAAAGATGCTGCTCCAAGGAGGTTTGGGAAACACCCTCACTTTGAAGATGTCCCTACTAAGGATGTATTTGAGTTACAATTCTGGCCATTTGGTTGGTGGGCATTCAAAGCCACCCACTGAAGAGGCTGCAAAGGTGACTTCTTCAAACACCCCTCAAGCAATTTCTGGCAGCTCCGGAACTAGAAATAGATTGGGAGTGGTGCCAATCAATTTTGACACTGGAGACTCGTAAACATCTGTAAGCAATCCTTTCTCATTTTTCCCCCGTCTCAATCTGTCACTATGTCTGTCACTGGTATTTTCTTCTACTCACTCCCTTATTCCCCAATTTCAAAACATCAATTTCTCAAGCATTCTCTCTTGCTTCATTCCTACTTCTCTGAGAACTCATCTAACAACTTATGGGGGTGGTAGATAGAGTGAGGGGAAAGAGTTGGAAATCTATGCAGAAAAATACACCTATACAGATATAACTATTTAGATAAATCTATTCAGATATGGTTAGAATTCAAACTTCCTCCACACTGAAACAGATTTGTAATATCATTAATTCAATTCCCTCTAATGATGCAGATTGCAATGATGCAGATTTATAACATAAGGGATGGCCCTTATCTGACCATCCCGTAGGAATTTTGTCCATGTCCTCCAGTTCATCATGTGGGGTCCACTCCATATGTCAGAGTCTTGCCTTTCTTTCTTCTGAAATTGCTAGGGTACCAGTGGCTGTCATCTCTCATTCTTGCTATATGACAAGCGAGTCTTCTCTTTCTATCTTACAATTCTTCCCTGTTCTTCAGAGTTCTTCACTGGTTATAATAAATGGCACATCCTTAATATTACTCTCACTAACAAGCTAGGAATAGACCCAGAGCTTTGATTTTGACCACTGTTAAGCAGGTATGCAATAGATTTGAGAATTATGAGCGAAGGATTGTTACTGATAGCCTGGTGTTATCTGTTTTTTCTGGGGTTGGTGGAAGAAGAGGGGTGATGAAAGTAAGGTGATACATCACATAAAGGTCAGGCTAGGACCATTCTTATTCACAGTAATATTTTATCAATATTGGGTTGTAGTGCAGGAATTCAGAACATGCTTATTAAGTTGCAGATGATAGCTGGGCAAAGTCTCTGATGCAATGAAAAAGGGGAAGAGACTTTAAAGTGACTTTGAGACATTGAACAAACTGAAGGTCAATGAGGATGAAAGCAAATAACCAGGAGGATAAATTTAAAAATGCAAGGGGCCAAAGAGAATCCTAAATTGAATATGGTTGAGTCATGTAATCTTGGGTTTTTATTGAGGTTGCTTTCTTTTGTTTTCACTCTGTTGTTCGGTTGTTTCAGTCATGTGACCCTATTTGGGGTTTTCTTGGCAAAGATACTGGTGTGGTTTGCCATTTCCTTCTCCAGCTCATTTTACAGATGAGGAAACTGAGGCAAATAAGGTTAAGTGACTTGCCCAGGGTCACACAACTAGTAAGTATCTAAGGCTGGATGTCTTCTTTACTTCAGGTTCTGCATTCTATCCATAGCACCCCTTAGCAGCCCAAATGTAGCAGCAGCAAGTACCCTAGCATACCCAGAATGGCTGCTAGCACAGGTTCTTAGATCTGCTTTTCTAAAGGAAAGCAACTCAAAATGGGTTAACAATCTTACTTTAATCAATCAAACATATCATTTACCTAGTTCAGGGGGAAAAAATCAGCACCCTGAACTTCAGAGAATATAAACAGAAGTTACAACAGAAAATAACACAATTCAGCAGGCAGGGCTTCCAGCTGTCTGACCATTATATCCATACCTAGTCAGTTACCAGAGAGGGAAGGACCAACATCTAGGTTATCAAAGCTGGGGGGCTCAACTGGCCAAATCTAGCCAAATTTGGCCAAAGCTGGCCAAATCACACAAGTCTTCCCACAGTAAAACCTCACATCAGGGTAAATATATAGCCTTCTCCTGGGTCAGAGAATGTTACAACTCTCTTGACCCACTGCCCAATCACAAAGTAACAAGGTGTGGGCATTCCTGAAAATCAAGGCTCCATGTGACCACATTCAGCCTCTTAGGGAGCAGAGTATATTTTCAAATCAGGGAAGGTTCTCAGAGTCACTTAAGCCTATCAAGGGGCCAAGGAGGAGGGAAGATCATCAGATTTCCATTACACCAACATGTCCTGATACCCCTATAAAAATCTACTTTCACATTTTTTTCATTCACATTAAGATACATAAACAAATGATAACTTAAATGTTGCTGTTTTCAAGATCAATACCTTAACCTATAGGGATCAGACAGACTGTAACATTGCAACTTCAGACATCAGCCAGTAAGTGCAAGGCTTTTTGAGGACCTTTAGGAGCAGTTCTGGGGTATTGGAACTGCCCTGTTGTCATGCCCTTTGTTTCAAGCCTCCCTCCACGGATCCCTTTGTGGATGCTGGGTCTGGTAGAACCATTCCTCATTTTCTCTCAAACAGCCTTCCTCCAAGTAGAACTTCCTTAAATAGCATTCCTCATCCTCACAACCCTCCCAACATCCTCTTCCAACTCTTTCCATTCTTTCCTTAACCCAAAAACCTTTGCCCCATCCTCCCATAACTGCTGCAGCTATTACCTGAGACCTCCCTTGTACAGATAGTGCCAAAGATGGCCATCACTGCTTCCCCTAATTTCTAAATTCCTAGGGTATAGAGCAGTCAGGACCTTCTAGACCACCCTGTTGAGCTTAAAACTGGGCAGTATTAATTTAGAGAACCCAAGGGGAACACTCTGGTGGAGGATAGCTAAGTGTAATTTATCACTCAATCCCCTCTGAGGAATGAATCATCCGAAAAGGCCAATCACTCATGCTGAGCATCAATTTAAAAAAACAATCCTTTCATTTCTAAGAATGAAATTCAGTTAAAAATTTTCCCCAAGAAATATTGACTCTTTCTTGTAGCCCTTGGAAACTTTAAGTCATATGTTTATTCTTATTTTTAACTGAATTCCTTTGTCCTTGTTAATCTACATGGTGTGAAACATAGTTCAACATAATGTACATCACGGTCATCCCTGGACAATCATTTTTAATTAACAGAATTGTAATATCTCACAGCCCAAAGCTGTAATTTTCTTCTAGTGCCTTGCATATAGGAGGCAATTAATAAATGCTTAATTGTTTCTGATTAATTGAATGAATGACTAAAAGGGACATTTATTAGGTACTATCTATGTGTCAGTCACTGTGCTTAGTGCTGGCAGAACACATTCCAGCAATCACAACAATCCCTACCCTTGAGGGTAATTCTAATAAGTGAAGACACAATAGGAAGCTAGAAAGAGGTAGGGAAGGCACTCTCAAGGCAAAATGTCTTAGAAACTGCCAGAAGTGACATTCTGTACTGACTCCAGGCAAAATAAGGTGAAAGTTCATCTATCAGAAAGCATTGTCCCAGGATCAGACTCTAGGTGTGTGTTTGGGGGTAGGGGGTGGTGGGATGAGGATGATGACCCAAGAACAGGCAGGTAGCAAAGCCTGGAAAATCAATGAGTGTTTAATTGGATTTAATGCATTGCTATATTACTAATTTCTCTGTAATGTTTATAACTCCAGTTTTCTCCATGGGGATTTTTTTTTTATTTAAAAAAGGGACCTTTCTCAACTTTAACAATGTTTTAATATGTTAATGTAGCAAAGGGAATAAACATTTATTAAGGGCTTACTATGTTCTAATTTGTGCTAAATACTTCGTAATTTTATTTCATTTGATGCTCATAATAATCCGGTAAGGTAGATGCTGTTAATATCCCACTTTACAGTTAAGGAAACTGAGGCAGAAGAGGTTAAGTGACCTACACAAGGTCACACAACTAGTAAGTATTTGAGTCAGTATAAAGTACGTTTTCTCATTCCAGGGCCAGCATTCTACCTACTGTGACATCCTACTCCCTCTAGTATCATATAACAATTAAGATCAATTAATTTTTACAAAATTATGTTTATTGGGAAGATAAATCAAGAACAGATGTTACAATATATTTCCCTCAATACTTGTGGGTTTTGGTGTTCAATTGTTTGGTTGTGTTGGACCCTTTGTGATACCATGTTCTACTGATGGGGGGCTTGGATGGCTGTGCTTGAACCTCAGTTTATAAAACCACATCTCTCCCTAGCCTCAGAGCATTATCTCTGCCTGCTTCTCCCCAAACCAGTATTCTGCCTAGCACTCATTCATGATCAAGCTCCAGCAAAAAGCTTATCTCCCCCGGTACAATAACAAGTTGCACCTATGAATGCTTCACTAGATTTTCTATAAGTAACTCCCTGGCTCATTATATATATCCTGAATACCTTGTTAGCTATGCCTTAGACTTGGGACATATGTATACTCCCAACATCCATCTTGTCAAACATGACATTGATGGGTGGCAGCTTGGTCAGCCCTGACTGCTAGCTGACTTATTGACTCAAGCCTCACACCACACCTCCATGCAGCCCCACCTTAGGCTATTTCCCAGTGAATTCTGGGCAATACATCTGTGTAGTAGATATTAAAAGTGGGATGGAGCCAAGATGGCGGAGTAGAAACAGCATTTCCAATGTGCTCTGCCCCACACAAATCTCAAACAATGTGAAAGGGAGCTCCGAACAACTTCTGGAGCCACAGCATCCACAGAATGGCACAGAGAAGCTAACCTCCTGCTGAGGACAGCCCAGCAGCCCTGCAGGGAGCGGCCAGCGCAACGCTCTGAGAGCAGGAAGCACAGCACGCTGGGAACCAACAGGTCATTGCGCAGAGCCGAGCCCGGGTCCGAGGTTTTAGCCCCAGAGTGGCTGGGCCAGCAGCCGGCTGGAGGGACCCCAGAACACCAGCAATTGTGGCGATTCCAGAATTATCAGCACAGATATGCCTAGGACAAAGTGAGAGGTTAGTGCCCTATGGACTTTGGGACCAGTATTTGGGGAACACATGGCCTCCTCCCCTGGGGACAAAAAGCTGCTGAAGAAACAGCTGCACAGAAGCCATTTTGCAGCTTCAGTAGTGGCTCTAGCTCCTGGTCTGCTAACTGTAGGGAGATCCAGCAATCTGTCTGGGGGTTATTCGCTTTTGCTTTAAACTACCTGGATCTGGATTGTGGTCTGGGGGGGAAGTTTGGGGTGGGTATCCAACTTGCCAGAGTGGGTGGAGGCTTTACAGAGGCCACCCAACTGGCGGAAGTTGTGAAGACCCCACATTTGGGCGGAAGCTCCCCTGTCTGGTGGCAGAGTCCTACTGTGGCAACAAGCCCAAAACTCAAGTAATTAAGTGGCAACATGCCTAGGCAAATGAAACAAAATAAACAGAAAAGTTCAACATTGGACTCCTATTTTAGGGGCAAAGAGGCTCAAAGCAAGGAGGAGGACTGTGAGGTCAGAACTCCTGCACCAAAAGCCCCAAATGAAAATACAAGCTGGCTACAGGCCATAGAGGACCTTAAGAAGCAGATAAGAGAAGTGGGGGAAAATTTGGGAAGAGAAATGAAAAAGATGCAAGAAGAGTATGAAATGACAGTCAACAGCCTGACTGAGGAAAATAACACCTTAAAAAATAGACTAACTCTGGGGCGGCTAGGTAGCGCAGTGAGTAGAGTGCTGGCCCTGGAGTCAGAAGGACCTGAGTTCGGATCCGGCCTCAGACACTTAATGCACACACAAACAAAAACCTAGCCGTGTGACCTTGGGCAAGTTACTTAACCCCAATTGCCCTCCAAAAAGCAAAAAAAAAAAAATAGACTAACTTAAATGGCAAAAGAGGCTCAGAAAGGCAATGAGGAGAAGAATGCCTTAAAAAGTCGAATTTGCCAGATGGAAAAAGAATCTCAAAAGCTCACTGAGGAGATTCATTCCTTCAGAGTTAGACTGGAGCAAATGGAAGCTAGTGACTTTATGAGAAATCAAGATACTATTAAATAGATCCAAACAAATGAAAGAATAGAAGGCAATGTGAAATATCTCATGGGAAAAACCACTGACCTGGAAAATAGATCCAGGAGAGATAATTTAAAAATTATTGGACTACCTGAAAGCCATGATCAAAGAAAGAACCTAGAAATCACCCTTCAAGAAATTCTCAAGGAAAATTGCCCTGATGTTTTAGATCCAGAGGGCAAAATAGAGGTTGAAAGAATCCACAGATCACCTCCTGAAAAAGATCCCAAAAAGAAAACTCCCAGGAATATTATAGACAGGTTCCAGAATCCCCAGATCAAGGAGAAAATACTACAAGCAGCCAGGAAGAAGCAATTTCAATATTGTGGAAACACAATCAGAATAGCACAGTACCTGGCAGCTTCTACACTGAGGGATCGAAGGGCATGGAATATGATATTCCAGAGGGCAAAAGAGCTGGGAATGAACCCAAGGGTCACCTACCCAGCAAAACTGAGTATTTTGTTTCAGGGAAAATATGGTCATTCAGTGGAATAGAGGACTTTCAAGCATTCTTGATGAAAAAACCAGAGTTGAATAGAAAATTTGACATTCAGACACAAGAAGCAAGAGATGCTTGAGAAGGTAATCAAGGAAAAGAAATCAAAAGGAACTTATCAAAGTTGGACTATTTACAGTCCTAAATGGAAAAACAATAACTGTGTTTGATGAAACCTTTCTCATTATGAAAATAATTGAAGAAGGGTACATGGCATGTGTTCACAGGTATACATGGATAGAGGGCACAGGTTGAATTTGATGGGAAGGGATGATTCTTTTTTTTTGGAGGGAAATTGGGGTTGGGTGACTTGCCCATGTTCACTCGGCTGGGTTTTTGTTTGTGTGTTGGGTGTCTGGGGCCAGATCTGAGCTCGGGTCCTTCTGGCTCCGGGGCTGGCTCTCCGCTCGCTGCACCACCTAGCCGCGTCAAGGAAGGGATGATTCTTAAGGGGTGAAGTCAAGAGGTGAGAGAGGAAAGTGGCAAGAGGAGATGGAGAGAAACAGGGTAGGGCAAACTATCTCATGTAGAAGAGGCAAGGGGAAGTAGTTGCAGGGGAGGGGAAGAACAGGAAGGCAAAAAGGCAAAAGCATATTCTCATTGAAGTTGGCTCAAGGAGAGAATCACATACATACTAAATGGAATATCTTACCCTCACTCACTCTCCTGAGTAGGGGAAAGGGGGATGAGATGGGGAATGATGGAGGGGAGGGCATTCTGGGGAGAGGGGAGGTTAGAAGTACCCACTATCAAAGAGAGACAGGATCAAAGTAGGGAATGGACCAGGTGGGAGGTGAGACAGATGGGAGGGAAATATAAGCAGTCTTTTACAATATATCTACTATGGTAATGTTTTGCATAGATATACATGTACAACACATACTGAATTGCTTATCTTCTCAGAGGGAGTGGGTGACAAGGGAGAAAGGGAATGGATCTGAAAATCGAAGTTTTAAAATTAAATGTTTCATAAGATGTCCAGGTAGTGGGGCTCAGAGATTCACCTTGCCCTAATGGCAAAGTCGAAGGGGGTATGGGAGAAGATATGGGAGAGAACAGATTGGATGAGGGGATATCTAGTGGGACTGCTATTCTGGGGTGGTGGGTAGGAAAAAATGGGGGGAAAATGTAACTCATAATCTGGTGGAAATGAATGATGTAAACCAGAAGTTAATAAAGCATTTGTTTAATTAAAAAAAAAAAAGAAGAGGGAAAAAAAGTGCATGTTTCTTTAAGCACTGACTGCTCCTTAACTCCTCCCTAATCACACCCTGACTCACCTAATTAGTATATTTGGTACAGGTTTTACTATAGAATATCCTATATAAACTTTAAATGTACCCCTCTAAGGTTTCAGGTTCCCTAAGAACCCACTATATAGTGCAACAATAAATCTTTACCACCTTGACTTAGAGAATGCTTAAGTCCATGAATTCATTCCAGACTGCTTCCCAGGGACTCTGGTTATTGGGGTTCCTGGACTCCCTGATTCCCCCCTGCCACCGCATCACCAGTACCTTCTCCCCTACACTATCTCCCAGAGTTTGTCCAAGTTTATGTTGGTTGACACCATCTATCCATCTCATCCTCTGTCATTCCCTTCTCCCCTTCTCCTTTTGTCTTCAATCTTTCCCAGTATCAGGGTCCGTCTTCTACCATGGCCAAAGTATCAAACCTTCAGCTTCAGTATTTGTCCTTCTAAATTAATTAACTTAAATATTGACTGATTTAATCTCCTGGCTGTACAGGGGAATCTCAAAAATCTTCTCCAGCACCAACAATACAAAAGCATTGGTTCTGTGGTGTTCAATTTTTCTCAGAACCCAACTCTCACAGTCATACATTGCTACTGGAAAAACCATAGCTTTGACTATATGGACCTTTGTTAGCAAGGTGATCTCTCTACTTTTTGGTATGCTCTCTAGATCTGCGTGGGATATTTTTTGGCAAAAAATATTAGATCACCTCTTGTCAGAACTCTCTACTATGACCTGTCTATCTTGGGTAACCCTTCATGGCACAACTCATAGGTTCATTGAGCTACACAAGCCCCTCCAACATGACAAGGCAGTGATCCAGTAGGGAATGCTCATGGGCACCTTCTCCATTACACTACCTTGGTCCCTGAAGTCCATCAGTTCAGCCTTAAAGCAATTGCTACAAAGCATTCGCTCCATCAACTTCACTTCCAAATATGCTGGCCAACAGATGAATTACTGTTGCTCCATCTCAGCTACCTTTGATCCACTGTTTTGTTCCATCAAGCAGGTCTCTTGGGACTTTGATATTTATTGGGTTAGGTGATCCACAAAATCTTGCAGGGACTCCAGTTCTCAGACATCGTTAGCTGCCTTTCTGACTTTTTAAAGTTCACAAGGTCACAGCCTAGCCTGATACTCCTTTACCTAATAGCAGGAAAGAACCATCTCAAAGAGGTAAAGCCTTTTTGATTGCCAAGAGGGGAGGAGCTGTGGCTTCTTCCCATCTGGGGGCTTATAGTGTGTCTTCCCTCCTGGAACTGGCTACATAAGAAAAAAAATGAGCCTTGGCTAGTCAGTGCCTTTTAAATACAAGCCCAGGTCAGCTGAGGAGCCTATCAAAAATCAATAGACTTCATTATGTGGTCAGTAGATGGGAAACAGTCATAACTACACATCCTCTTAGGTCAGCTAGGTGACATAGTAGATAGAGTACCAGTCCTGGAGTCAGGAAGACTCATCTTCCTGAGTTCAAATCTAGCCTGAGACACTTATTAGCTGTATGAGCCTGGGCAAGTCACTTAACCCTGTTTTCTTGAGTATCCTCATCTGCAAAGTAAGCTAGAGAGGGAAATGGCAAACCACTCCGGTATCTTTGTCATGAAAACCCCAAAAAGGGGTCACAGAGAGATATGAGGACAATAACAACACATCCTCTGAAATTCGTTTGGGAATTGTAAGAAGCCGAGTACCCTGCACATACTCATAGTTGGGCTTGGCCAGTCCCCTATTAAACAAACTTAAATTGTTTAATCAGGTCCAAGTGATTGATTAATAGTTGAATATAAGTTAAGGAAATTTTCCAGTGAATCAGAGAAAAATGAGTCAAATTGAACATCTAGAACCTGGGACAATATTCTGAGCATCCATCAAAGCAGAGAGAATTCAGTACTTGTGGTCAGGAAGACTTGAGTTCAGATCTGACTTCAGATACTTAACTAGCTTTGTAAACCTGGAAAAATAATTTAAACTCTGTCTCAGTTTCCTCATCTGTAAAATGGGGATGATAGCAGCACCAACCTCACAAGGTTGTTGTGAGGATCCAATGAGTTAATACATGCAAAATTCTTTACACACCTTGAAGCACTGTAGATATGCTGGCAATGATGATGGTGGTGGTGCCTGTGATGATAAGATGTTAACTTTTCCTGTGATCTGACTCAAAGCTTCTTAGAAGACACGAATTTAGAGGCATTGATGCTTTGTTCAAGAGCTGTGCTTGCTTTTGACTAATGGACCATCTCTTCTCCTTAAATGTTAACACAATCTCGTGGGTAAAAATAACCTAGAGTACTGGTGTTAGCAAACTCTAGTTGAGCTGTCATGTGAATTGAACTCTCAGTTTCAAAGGTGATTGTGCTATTTACAACTTAGAAAATTCCTATTTACTTTTCTCCTTAGGTGCTAGAAAGAATTATTATCCCTAGAGGCTGAGACTTCGTGGTCAATTACACTATGGCTCATCCTCTATTCCCTAATATGTGTGAGATCAGATTAAATTGAATATTATCTGCTGAAGGGAAAGCAAAATCTCAAAAGCAACCTGAACAAAGCCAGTTAAAGGCAAGAGGATCAGTCCGGGTATTGATGGTGGGAATTATAATTGATGGCACACACACACACACACACACACACACACACACACACACACAGACAATCTCTGATCTTTTTTGTTGTTGTTGTTAAACACCATTTAACGAAGCTACCACTTATATTAGGTGACTTCTTGAGTCACTACCCAACACCAGTTAATGAAAGTCTGAGATTCTTCTGTGCTTAGAAGGGACTGAAGTAATGGAATGCTATTGTGCTATGAGAATTGATTAGCAGGCAGACTTCAGAAAAACCTGGAAAGGCTTACATGAATTGATGCTGACTGAAATGAACAGAACAATGAGAACGTTGTACACTGTAACTGCCACAGTGTGTAATGACTGATTTTGATAGACTTAGCCCTTCTCAGCAATGCAAGGACTTAAAATAATTCCAAAGGACTCATGATGGAAAATGCCATCCATATCAAGAGAAAGAACTAGAAAGTCAGAACACAGAGCAAAACAGACTATTTTCTTTTTTTGTTTTGTTTTTTCTTTCTCATGGTTTCTCCCATTCATTATAGTTTTTCTAAGCAATAAAAATAATGTGAAAATGTGCTTAATAGGAATGTATGTATAGAGCTTTATCATATTGGATGCCATCTTGTAGAGGGAAGGATGAGGGAAAGGGGTTAGAAAATTTAAAACTTATGGAAGTGAATATTAAAAACTAAAAACAAATAATTTTTTAAAATAGAAAACTATGATTGTGCTGAGCAATCATCTTCAGTTTCAGCTCAGTGACACTAAAATTATCCTTATTTGGGAAAAAAAGGAAAAAGAAGCATATGAAGTTTAGTTGATAGGATTTAGATTTACAAGGGAAGCTAAGACATCTTCTACTCCAACCCCATCATTTTATTTATAAATGTGTTTTTCAAATGCAATGAGGTTTTTGGAGTCTGTCCAGATCATCTAACATGGGGACACCATAAGGGCCTTACCTGGACAAGGCCAGATCTCCTGAAGTGAGGCTCTCTTCCTTCCCTATTATGTGGATGGTTGTAGCTTCCTTTGATTGGCTGCATAAATGCAGTAAAACTGTAGAAGTTGAGTCAGTCTCTCTTTTTCTGCCTCTCTTTCTGGTTCATGTTCTCCCCTGCTGTGTCCAGAGAGTGAAAATCACAATTCATTCACAGAAAGAAAACAACGAATTGAATGGGTAAAAGGGGAAGAACTTCCTTCCCCTCTCCTTCCTCTCTTTTATCCTAGGTCTGAGAAATGGGCCTTGGTAGTTCTTAGTTTGGTTTGTCTGTTCTTCTGAATTTCAGGTGCTGAGGGTGAACCCTATCATAGTTGGGGTTGGAGCCACGGCAGTCAGCCAACCCAGAGAAGTTAGGGTGCCTGGGACACACATGTAAAGTGGGTTTTTTTATTTGAAATTGAGATTGTACTATATAGGAACTGAGCTAAACTGTGAACCTAATTCCCTTCCCTTCCAGAGGAACTGTGTATAAGGGAAGAAGATTATGCCTCTCATGTGTTAAAAGAGTAGATTTGTATGTTTGTGATTATACCTTTTGACATAAATATTTCTTTGTAAAAGCTAATTTTACTCTTACAGGCTAAGTGGAATGGGGATGAAGGGGAATCTCCCCTATATTTGGGGAACTGAAACCATTTTATAGAGAGCCTAGATACTCCCTAATTCCCTTTAAGAATTCCAGGAGAACATGCACAAAAATGTTTACAGCAGCAAAGAGCTGGAAACTGAAGGGATGACCATCAGTTGGGGAAGGCTGAACAAGTTGTGGCATAAGAATGTAATGGGAAGTCTTTTCTCAGGGCCCTGGCCAAGTGTATCTCTCCTATCTCTCTCCCTTGCATCCTCAACCTCCCTGACAGCCCCCGGTGCCTTCCTCCTCAGTTCCACCTCCACCTGGGAAGGGTGACCAGCCCCAGCCAGGGCTGGATGCTGTACAAACTGGTGGTGATGGTAGCTCTGGCATGGGCAAGAGTGCGCTGACCATCCAGCTAGTGAAGGGCTGCTTTGCTCCCTCCTCTGACCCCACTACTGAAGACTCCCATGCAGTCAGATGCTGGTGGATGGTGAGGCCTGCCAGCTGGACATCCTGGACACCACAGGCAGTGAAGAGCACCAGATCTGGTGCCAAAATGTCAGGCACTGGGGAGAGGGCTTCCTCTGTGTCCACATATGGGAGATGGCCTCAAGTCCTTCTGATGGGGTGCTTGGGGTCTATGTCTGTAACATCCGTCTGTAACATCAGTTTGTAAAATCACATCCCCCCCCCCCTTCAGGGCATTAACTCTGCCCCTTCCCCCTGCCAGCACTCTGCCTAACAGCAATTCATGAACTGTTTATCTCCCCCTAGTATAATGGCCAGCTGCACCTATGAATCCTTCAATGCACTACCTGTAAGTTAACTCCTCAGCCAATTATACACATCCTGAATCCCTGTTAGCCTTGGTTCCCAACATCCATCTTGTCAAACATGACACTGATGGGTGGAAGACTAGGCATTTCTCAGTCAGCCCTGACCACTATTTGAGTAAGTGATGGTTTCAGGCCTAAAACCACACCTCCAGGTAGCCCCCCCACCTTGGGCTATTTCCCAGTGAATTATGGGCAATATGCCTGTGCAGTTGATATTAAAAGTGCATGTTCCTTTAAGCATTGACCACTCCTTAACTCCTCCCTAATCCCACCCTTACTCATCCCACACTTAATAACTACAGATGTAGTTAGCATAGTTGACATCTGATTTACTACTGTAACTCTTTATAAACTATACCTATGACTTTTTTAAGGTTGCAGGTTACTCACTGTAAAGCGTAAAAATAAAACTTTTACAATCCTGACTTAAAAGATTGCTTGAATTCATTCCAGACTGCCCACTCATAGACTCTGGTCACTGGAGACCCTATTACCCCCTTATCACTTTGCGAACGTCTTCTGGGACCAGCTGCACAGAGCCAAGGACACCGCCCACAGTTCCCTTCATCCTCCTGGCCAATAAGACTGACCTGACCAACAGCCTGGTGACCCCTGCACTGGGCCAGAAAACACCAAGAACTTCAGGGACCCCTTCAGAGGCCTCAGCCAAGACTCAGAAGGGTATGGAGCAACCCTTTGAGATGCTGGTCTGAGAGATCGGGCAGTCCCATGAGGAGGTGCTCAAACCCTCCCTGATCCTGAGCCAGGCCAGGGTGGTGGGTTCAGGCACTGCACGATCCTGTGAGCAGCTGCCCTCACTCCCCTTGGTGCTGCCCCCTAAACCTCCCTTGGGAACTCCCCAGCCTCCCCCACCTTTCCCCATTATTCTCCCCCACCCCCTCTGCTGTCTCCAGGTCGCCATCTGGACCCCTCCTCCTCCCTGCTGCTCTTTTCTGGACTCCTTGGCCATGCTTGATCCTGCTGGGCCTCACCAGGACTTCTTCAGGCGCCTCTTGGTGGACTCCTCAGTGTCTCTACACTCAGGCTTTTTGGGTTTGGGTTTTTTTTTTCTCTTTGAGAAGGAATTACATCACTGTTTCAGTATTCTGACCAAGCAAAGAAAGCCTCCCTCCCTACTCCTGTGGGCAGCAGGCCCTGCAGACAGCTGGACCCTGGCCACCTCCTCTGTCCTCCTGGGGCTGTGGGAGGCCTGCTCCCCCTGCCTCTATGCCCCAGGGCACTGGGTGTGTTGGCTGTCTGGGGCCATCACCCCAGCCCTGTCTGTGCTGTTGTTGAGAAGCCCTGCCCTGCAGTGACCCCCGACCGGGGCGGGGGGGGGGGGTGATCCATCATGTGTGTCCCTGAGGACCCTTGTCCTCCGCTCACATGTTACCCCAAGCATTTCTCCTGGCGGTGAGGGGGTGGGGATGGGGGGTTAGAGTGGGCCTATCTCCTTTAGACCTTGCTGTGAGCGGCAGGATCTTGTTCCCTCCAGGAGAAGTGGGGGGTGGGGGGAGCTGGCTGTGAGGGGTCACAGCTGCTAGTCAGGTGGGGTCAGCCTTCTTGGGAGCTGTCTGAAAGGGCATCCCTGTGACACCTTGGGAGGGGTGGGGACACTCCTCTTTCATTAGAGAGGACTTAAATGTTAACGCTGCCCTCCATCCAAAGTCAGCTGTTTTTCTAGGATTTATTACAAATAAAGGTTATTTGTTTATTTAAAAAAAAAAGAATGCTATAAGAAATGATGAGCAGGCCGACTTCAGAAAAACCTGGAAAGACTTATATGAACTGATGCAGAATGAGGGGAGCAGAACCAGGATAACATTGTAGGTAATTACAGCCACATGGTGTTGTGACTAATATTGATAGACTTGGCTCTTCTCAGCAATGCAAGGTCCTAAGATAACTCCAAAAGGTTCAAGATGGAAAATGTTGTCCACATAGAAAGAAAGAATTACAGAGTCTGAATGCAGATGGAAGCATACTATTTGCTCTCTCTTTTGTTTTGTTTCTTATTTCTCATGGTTCATTCCATTGGTTGTAATTCTTCTTTGCAAACATTATTAATGTGAAAATATGTTTAATGTGAATGTATATGTAGAGCCTATATCAGATTTCATGCTGTCTTTGGGAAGGAGGATGGGAGGGAAGGGGAGAAAATTTGGAACTCAAAAACTTGTGGAACTGAATGTTGTAAACAATAAATAAGTAAATAAAATTTTCAGAAAATTCCAGAAGAACTCTGGGGAATGGGGCAAAAATGTAACCTACCTGGTCTTTCAGGCAGCCAGGGCCATGATAGTTACACAATTAACAAGCTTTGGGTTGGGTTTTTTTTTTTTTTTTAATCTTTCCCTCCATCCCTAACTTGGCCCCTCACTGAGTCAATTTTTTTTTAAAGCAATTGGAGTTAAGTAACTTGCTCAAGGTTATACAGCTAGTCATTATTTGTGTGTGGGTGCTCATTTTCTGAGGCCGGTTTCGATCCCGGGTCATCCCAACTCCGAGGCCGGCGCTCTTACTCACTGCACCACCTAGCCGCCCCCACTGAGTCAATTTTAAAAAGAAAAGTGAAGAAAAACAAAAACAAAAGCCCTCAAAATGTAGCTGCGTAGTTCAACAGAACAAATGACCAGGTAGTTGCATCTGAAAACACATGTTTTTTTTCTGCATTTTAAGTTCACTACCTCTTTCAGGAGGTAAGTAGCATGTTTCATCTTCATTCTTTTTGGCTCCTGGTTGATCCATACATTGATCAGAGTTCCAAAGTCTTTCAAAGTTTTTTTTTTCTATAATGTTTTCTTTATATAAATTGTTCTAATTCTGCTCTCTTTGTTCTGCGTCAGTTTGTAAAGACGTTCCCAGTTCCCTCAAAAACTATTGATTTCATCATTTCTTATGGCACAGTAATATTCCATTTTATTCATATACCACAATTTGTTTAGCCATTCCCCATTAGGAGAACACGCCCTTAGTTTCCAACTTTGGGCTACCACAAAAAATACTGCTACAAATATTTTTGGCATATATAGAACCTTTTTCTCTTTCTTTGATATCTCTGGGGTATAAGAAAGGACATAAACACTTATGAAGTGTCTCCCATGTGCTAGGGACTGTGCTAAGGACTTTACAAATATCTCATTTCATCTTTATAACAACCCTGGAAGCTAGGTGCTATTATTATCCCTATTTTGAAATTAAGGAAACTGAGGCAGGCAGAAGTTAAGTGTCTTGCTCAGGGTCACAGCTAGGAAGTGTCTGAAGCCACATTTGAACTCAGATCTTGCTGACCCCAGACTTGGTGTTCTATCCACTGTACCACCAAGCTACCTCGAGGTATAGCCCTAATAGTATTAGAATAGCTGGGTCAAAGGGTATGCACATTACAGTAAACATTCTGGTATAGCTCTAAATTACTTTCCAGAATGGCTGGGCCAATTCACAGCTTTACCAACTGTACACTAGGGTCATCTTTTCCTAAAGCCCTTCTAATATCTGTCATTTTCCTCTTTAATCATTTTTGACAGTCTGATAGGTGTTAGGTGGAACTTCAAAATTGCTTTAATGTGGGGGGCAGAGCCAAGATGGCAGAGTAGAAACAGCAAGTCCAAGGCTCTCTCCCCCCAGATTACCTCCAAAATATGTAAAAGGGGACTCTGAACAACTTCTGGAGACCCAACACCCAAAGAACGACACAGAAAAGCTAACCTCCTGCTGAGGACAGCCCAGCAGCCCTGCAGGAAGGGCCAGTGCAGCACTCTGGGAGCCGGGCAGCAGCGCAGCACTCGGAGAGCTGAGCCCAGGTCCACATGAGCCACAGTTTTAGCCCCAGGGCAGCCGGGCTAGCAGCCAGCTGGAGGGATCCCAGAACACCAGCAGCTGTGACGATTCCAGAATGGTCAACACAGACATGCCTAGGACAAAGTGAGAGGTTAGTGCCCTATGGACTTTGGGACCAGTATTTGGGGAATGTGTCGGCTTCCTCCCCTGGGGGCTAGAAGCCACTGAGGAGACACGCCATTTTGCAGTTTTCAGTGGCGGCTCCAGCTCCTGGCCTGGGAACTGTAGGGAGATCCAGCGATCAGTCTTTGGGGGTAATCGCTCTTGCTTTAACCTCCCTGGATCTGAATTGTGGTCTGGCGGGGAGGTCGTGGGGCAGGTTTCCAGCTTGCCAGAAATGGAAGTTGTCCCCCCCACATGTTTGGGATGAAGCTCTCCTCTCTGGTGGCAGAGTTCTACTGTGGCAACAAGCCCAAAAGTCAAGTAATTAAGTGGCAACATGCCAAGGCAAAGGAAACAAAATAAACAGAAAACTGCAACATTAGACTACTATTTTGGGGGCAAAGAGGATCGAAGCATGGAACAGTCAGAGAACTGTGAGGTCAGAAATCCTGCTCCAAAAGCCCCAAAGGAAAATATGAGCGGGTTACAGGCCATAGAGGACCTTAAGAAGAACTTTAAAAATCAAATAAGAGAAGTGGAGGAAAAATTGGGAAGAGAAATGAGAAGGATGCAGGAAAAGTATGAAATGAGGGTCAACAGCCTGACTGAGGAAAACAACACCTTAAAAAATAGACTAACTCAAATGGCAAAGGAGGCCCAAAAGGGCAATGAGGAGAAGAATGCCTTAAAAAGTCGAATTTGCCAGATGGAAAAAGAATCTCAAAAGTTCACTGAGGAGATTCATTCCTTCAGAGTTAGACTGGAGCAAATGGAAGCTAGTGACTTTATGAGAAATCAAGATGCTGTTAAACAGACCCAAACAAATGAAAGAATAGAAGGCAATGTGAAATATCTCATGGGAAAAACCACTGACCTGGAAAATAGATCCAGGAGGGATAATTTAAAAATTATTGGACTACCTGAAAGCCATGATCAAAGAAAGAACCTAGAAATCACCCTTCAAGAAATTCTCAAGGAAAATTGCCCTGATGTTTTAGATCCAGAGGGCAAAATAGAGGTTGAAAGAATCCACAGATCACCTCCTGAAAAAGATCCCAAAAAGAAAACTCCCAGGAATATTATAGCCAGGTTCCAGAATCCCCAGATCAAGGAGAAAATACTACAAGCAGCCAGGAAGAAACAATTTCAATATTGTGGAAACACAATCAGAATAGCCCAGGACCTGGCAGCTTCTACACTGAGGGATTGAAGGGCATGGAATATGATATTCCAGAGGGCAAAAGAGCTGGGAATGAACCCAAGGGTCACCTACCCAGCAAAACTGAGTATTTTGTTTCAGGGGAAAATATGGTCATTCAGTGGAATAGAGGACTTTCAAGCATTCTTGAGGAAAAAACCAGAGTTGAATAGAAAATTTGACATCCAGACACAAGAAGCAAGAGATGCCTGAGAAGGTAATCAGGGAAAAGAAATCAAAAGGAACTTATCAAAGTTAACCTATTTACATTCCTACATGGAAAAACAATAACTGTGACTGATGAAACTTTTCTCAGTATGAAAATAATGGAAGAAGGGTATATGGTCACATGAATACATATGTGAATGTGTGTATATATGTTTACAGTTATACATGGATAGAGGGCATAGGTTGAATTTGTTGGGAAGGGATGATACCTAAGGGGTGAAATTATGAGGTGAGAGAGGAAAGTGGCAAGAGGAGATGGGGAGAGACAGGGTAGGGTAAACTATCTCATGTAGAAGAAGCAAGGGGAAATGGCTGCAGAGGAGGGGAAGAATAGGAAGGCAAAAAGGCAAAACCACATTCTCATTGAATTTGGTTCAGGGAGAGAATGACATACATATTAAATGGAATATCTCAACCTGCAGCAGAATAGGGGGAAGGGGGATGAGAGGAGGGATGATGGATGGGAGGGCATTCTTGTGGGGAGGGGAGGTTGGAAGTACCCACTATAGAAGAGGGACAGGATCAGGTAGGGAATGGACCAGGTGGGTGGTGGGATGGGTGGGAGGGAATTATAAGCAGCCATGTACAATATATCTACTATGGTAATATTTTGCATAGCTATACATGTACAACACATACTGAATTACTTGTCTTCCCAGAGGGAATGGGTGACAAGGGAGGAAGGGAATGGATCTGAAATTCGAGGTCTTAAATTAAATGTTTCAAATATATATAAATACTATTATTAATACTCTTTTACATGTAATTGGGAGGTAAGATGTACAGGCATTGGGGCACAGAGATTCACCTAGCTCTAATGGAAAAGTCGAAGGGGGTATGGGAGAAGGTATGGGAGAGAGCAGGATGGAGGAAGCAATATCTTGTGGGACTGCTATTCTGGGAGGGTGGGTAGGGGAAAAACGGGGAAAAAAATTGTAACTCAAAATCTGGTGGAAATGAATGATGTAAAACAGGAGTTAATAAAGCATTTGTTTAAATAAAAAAAAAAAGAAGCTAACTGATGACATAATAGAAACATTCTCTGTTTCTTTTCAGGCTATTTAGAGTATGATCATCCAGATATTGCCATGACTATGAGAACCAACGAGGAAATTAACACTTTGCTCAATATGGCTTCAGAGATTGGTAGAAGCTTAGAGTCAAAAGGAATAATTAATAAAGTTGAAGTTTCTGAAATAGACAAGCTAATAAGGATAATTCCACCAGTATGTATTAGATTGTGATTAGATAGTAATTAAATAGTAAGCTCCTTGAGGGCAGGGTAGTTCTTTTCCCTCTTTTTGTGTCCCCAGCACTCAGCATGGTACCCACACTAGGCACTTAAATAAATGTGTATTGATCGATGGTTACTGTATGGGCCTGAGTTTAAAACTTGAACTTTGTCTGACAGTTACCTGTGAGAATGGCTGAATTACCAGCAGCTCTTGAATAAAATCATTTAAAACACTGAAAAAATTGCTTTAATGTGCATTTTTCTAATCATTAGTAATATAAAGCACTTTTCATATGATTGTTGATAGCTTGGATTTATTCCTTTGAAATGTGCCTATTCATATTCTTTGATTTATTGGGAAATAGCTCTTAGTTTTATAATTTAGATCCTAAAATTCCCCTCCCCACTGCCCAGTTATCTGTATGCCTTCTAATTCTTACTAGACCAGATTTGTTTGTGCAGTAACTCTCTCATTTTACAAATGAGGAAGTTGTGCCCCAGAGATCAAGTGACTGAGCTAAGGTCAATAAGAAGCAGATCCAAAATTTGAATCCAGACCCCCTAGTTCTGTATTGGTTCTCTTTCTAGGGCAGCATATGGATAGTAGGGGAAGAGAAGAGGGTAGGGATATTTGACCCAGGACAGCTGGTGACATGGCATTATGATCAGGATAGGAACCTTCACCAGAGCACAGACTAGAAGGAATACTTTACAAAACTAACAGCAACCATTTCCCATTGTCCCCGGTGATGTACTTATGATAAGTTTTAAAATTCAGATCAAATTAGCAAATGTTTATTATGACTCTACTATGTACAAGAGAAAAATACATTAAAATAGTAAAGAGGTATTTTAAAGTAAATAGGATCACAAAGCTTGTTTTCCATTTTTAAAATGTAATATATAAAGAAAATCCTTCAGAAATATTTTTCAATATGATACAATAGGGTTTGTATATATGTGTGTGTTTTAAATACAAATTATGAAGGGGAAAAACCTAATTATTGGTTCCAAAGGGCCAGAGAAAGTCTTTTTAAAAAAATTATTTCAACCCTCCCTCCAGCTTCTCTCCCACCTATTGAGTAAGCAAGGAAAACAATAACCATTATACATATGAAGTAATGCAAAAAACATTTCTGCGTTAGCTGTGGAACAAAATTAAAAAGGAGCAAAAGAAAATAAGGAAAGTGAAATATGCACCCAGAGTTCCTTAATTCTTTCTCTGGAAGGACATAGCATTTTTATCATGAATCCTTTGGAACTGTTGTGGATCACGGTCTTGATCAGAGTTGATGATTATTATAATATTGCTGTTACACAGTATTCTCCTAGTTCTGCTTACTTCTCTTTCAATCAGTTCATATAAGAGTTTCCAGGTTTTTCTGAAATCATCCCCTTCATCATTTCTTATAGCACAATAGTATTCTATCACAATCATATACCACAACTTGTTCAGCCATTCCCCAATTGATGGGCATCCCCTCAGTTTCCAATTCTTTGCCGTCACAAAAAGTGCTGCTATAAATATTTTGTACATATGGATCCTTTTGCTTTCTCTTTTATCTCTTTGGGGTACAGAGCTAGTAGTAGTTGTTGTTTGTCTTTCATTCTTGAACAGGACCGTGACATGAGAAAGGTGATACTATGAGTTGCAAGTGTATTGGATTTAAGTGAGAGAGGCCTGTGCAAAGTCACCAGCCTCACTTTCTCTGGTGCCATCTGGGTCCAAAGGCAAGACATAGAACAGGATGACTGGAGATGGTCCTCTATCTACTTGAAGAAAGACCTTGAAGAGAGGCTGCTGTCTTAGGGTTCAAGCCACAAGTCCATGTTACAGATCAAATTTATGACAATGTTTTTGTAGTACTTGTCAGTATCCCTCAATGGAGTCTTTGACATTGCCAATGCTGCCTTAAGTGCAGTGTGATGTACTTAAGTGTGAAGAGAAACAGAGGAGAAAATTTTATATTTATCTATCTATCTATCTATCTAAATTTACATATATTTATATATGTACATTATATTTACATATAATTTACATAATTTATTTATACGTGTAATTAGTTTATTTTTAGTTTTAAGCATTCACTCCCATAAGTTTAAATTTTCTCCCCCTTCCTTTTTTTCTCCTTCCCCAAGATGGCATGCAATCTGATATAGGCCTTACATAAGCATTCCTATTAAACATATTTTCACATTAGTCGTGTTGTATAGAAGAATTATAAAAAAATGGAGAAACTACAAGAAAGGAAAAAAAAACAAAACCAAAAAAAGAAAAGAAAAGAAAATAGTCTGCTTCACTCTGCATTCTGACTCCATAATTCTTTCTCTGGATGTGAATGCTATTTTCCATCATGAGTCCTTTGGAATTTTTTTAGGTCTTTACATTGCTGAGAAGGACCAAGTCTATCAAAATCAGTCATTGCACACTGTTGTGGCTGTAACTGTGTACCGTGTTCTCCGGGTTCTGCTCACTTCACTTAGCATCAGTTCATATAAGCCAGAAAACTATATATTTGCTGGGTCAAAGGGTATATACAGTTGTATAGCCCTTTGGGCATAGTGCCAAATTGTTCTCCAGAATGGTCAGACCAGTTCACAACTCCACCAAACATGTATTAGTATCCCTCCTTTTTTACATCCTCTCCAGCATTATCATTTTCTTTTTGTGTCATGTTAGCCAATATGATTGGTATGAGGTGGTACCTTAGAGCTGTTTTAATTTGCACTTCTTTATCAGTTATTTAGGGCATTTTTTTCATATTATTGGTTGCTATGATTTCTTCTTCTGAAAAATGCCTGCTAATAAGTTTTGTCCATTTATCAATTGGATAATGTCTCTTCTTTTTATAAATTTGGTTCAGTTCCCAATAAATTTGAGAAATAAGTCCTGTATTTAAGAAACTTGTAAATTTTTCCCATTCTCAATGTCCTGCTTTTCTTCTCATTTTGACTGCATTGGTTTTGTTTGTGCAAAACTCTTTTGATTTAATGTAATCAAAATTATCTAATTTTACCTCCAGCAATTCTTTCTTGTTTGGTCATGAAGTCTTCCTTTATCCATAGATCTGACGAGTATTTTTTCCATATTTCTCTAATTTGCTTATGATATCCTTTATGTTTAAATCATAGAATCATTTTGAACTTATCTTGGTATATAGTGTGAAATGTCTATGCCTAGTTTCTGCTACACTGCTTTCCAGTTTTCCCAAAAGTTTTGCTGAACAGTGAGTTCTTGCCTCAATGGCTTGGATTACTGAGTTTATCAAACACCTGGTTACTGTGGTCATTTACTTCTGTATATCATATGTCATATATTCCATCGATTAACCACTCTATTTCTTATCTAATATAATGGACAAATTAATGCAAATACAAGATGGCATAGCCAATTAATATTTTGGGGGGTACTTTTAATAGCTGGTGGCTGTCCCCAAAGGGGGAGGTAGCCCTGAGAAGTCTGTCCAGCAAGCTTATATACAGTAAAAAGTACTTCCTGAAACAAACAGTGGTCAGCAAAGCAACTGTTGCTACATAGGGACGTAAACTGAGGGGGTGCTGCAAGCTAACGGGGCAGTTCTTTGTTTTAGTTACATCTTGGTTACAAGGCAGGTGAAGGGCGAGGTTTCACAATGGTCATACCTTTACGCTAGGTTCTTGGGGCTCCCTAAGGGGCCTTGTGAGAGGCCTTGTGTAGGAGCTAGCACTATGGGAATCTAACTGCCACTTCACCAGATTATTTTGATGATTACTACTTTGTAGTATAATTTGAGATCTGATACTGCTTGGGCTTGCTTCCTTTATTTATTTTTTTTCATTTACATCCTTGATGTTTTTGACCTTGTGTTCCTCCAGGTGAATTTTATTATTTTTTCTAGCTCTATAAAATAATTCTTTGGGAGTTTAGTATGGCACCGAATAAGTAAATTAATTTAAATAGTGTTGTCATTTTAATTATATTGACTTGTTCTACCCATGAGCAATTACTATTCTCCAAACGTTTAGATCTGCTTTTAATTTGTTCTCCAAAAGGCTTGGAACAAATAGTCAAAAGCTGTACTAGCAGCTAAAGGATTCCCATAGGAGGTAGCACCTGAATTGAGCTTTGAAGTTAGTAAAGAGGGATTACATTATAGCCATAGAGTCCAGCCAGTTCAAGGATATGGAGATATGCTTCCAAGCTCCTCACAGGCATATGATGGGCTCAAAGTGTAGCCTGAGATATGTTTTTTGGACATGGCCAACACAGGAATTTGTTGTGCTTTCCTATGAATATTTATTATAAGTGGTTTGTTTGTTGTTGTTGTTTTGGGGGTGATAGGAATATATTTTGGTTAATTAAAATTAAATTAAAAAATAACAAAAGAAAATGAAAATCAAAAATTGAATTCAAGTTTGGATACCAACAAATAGGTCAGTTCGACTGAAATGTAGAGTGTGTGAAGATTAATAATAATGGAATGTAGGTGGGAGTTGGACTGTGGAGGGCTTTACATGGCAGGCTGAGAAATTGACATTTCATTCTAGAAAGTGTAGGGAACCACTGAAGATTTCTTAGCAAATACTTTAGGAAGATTAGTCTGTAAGCTATGTTGAGAATGATTTCTATTGGGGAGAAACTAGAAACAGAAAGGTTCATTAGGAGGCTATTACAAGAGATGAGGCAACAGGTGATGAGGGCCTGAATTATGGTAGTAGCCATTTAATGGAAAGAAAGATTCTGAGATAAGAGATACTGTGGCTATAGAACCATAAAGACGTGATGACTGATTGAATATGGGGGATTAAAGGAGAGTAAAGATGTGAGTGACTAGAAAAAATGCTAGTATCTTCAACAGAAATAGGAAAATCTGGAAGAGAGGCAAGTTTAGGGAGGAAATGGATGCTACGGCCATGAGACTGCTGTTGTGTGAGTCTTAAAAAGCTTTGCTAACTACCTTCTCTCCTCTTGTCCTCTCTCCTTAAAACTTTCTTGTAGTTTAGAGTGCCCCCTATTCCTGTTCTCATGCTAGCTTCTCTTCTAGAGCATGGAAGAAATACAACCTTTGGGGTCTTTTGCAATTTAGGTCCCCTTGAGAAAAGAACTATTACACCTATATCTATCTATCTATCTATTTATCTATCTATCTATCTATCTATCTACCTATCTATCTAGCTATCTATCTGTCTCTGTCTTTCTGTCTCTCTGTTTCTCTGTCTGTCTATCTATCTTATCTTTCTCATTAAAGTTTAAGCTCATTGAAGGGAAGAACTGATTTCATTTTTTATTTGCATCTGTATTTATTTGAATTTGTACTTAGCAAAGTGCCTGACATATAGAAAGCAAGTAATAAATGCTTATTGATTGACTAAAGAGAAGGCTCAATAGGATGGGGACAGGGAGGCAGATGTATTTAAAACAAAATAATCAGACTTAAGGAAATGTGGTATGATGGGAGAAAAAGCCTTGGTTTGGAGACATAGAAACCAGGTTTAAATCCTGGAATTGCAAACAAATCATTTAAACTATCTCAGTCTCAGTTTCCCCATTTGTAAGATCCATTATAGCCCAAAGTAGACAAATAAAACATTCTTTAAAAAAAGAAAGAGAAAAATTGACCTGGGGTTCTAAAGGCTGAAGACCATATGGCCTATGGAAAAGTAAGGTTAGTTATATTAATTTAAAAATGAAAATGAAAAATTGCCAAACTTCTCCTCTTTAATGTTGTTATTTTGTTGTTGTTGTTGTTGTTGTTTTTAATAGAAACAATCTACTTCACTCCTAGACTGATTAAATCAGAAAGCATCCTTACTTTCAATTATGTGTAATCTTCATTTCATGTCATCATTGGGGAACATATCCCCCAAGTGCAATTATGCATATATGACAGGACTTTTTTCCCTGATAACCCAGCATCATAAATTAAATCATACTTCAAAACTAACTCCATGTAATTCATTAATTTATAATTAGGGAAAAATTAATCTCATGGTCACCGTAAACGCCAAAAGGAGTTCAGAGAGAGGTTGTTCTTTGTATCACAGACGTTGTCAGCCTTTGAAAAAAAATTCTGAGCTGAGATTTAACTGCAGTGTCA
Organism: Gymnobelideus leadbeateri; assembly: GCA_011680675.1. Taxonomy (NCBI): domain Eukaryota; kingdom Metazoa; phylum Chordata; class Mammalia; order Diprotodontia; family Petauridae; genus Gymnobelideus; species Gymnobelideus leadbeateri. The sequence continues at coordinate 50,277 of WOXC01004127.1, forward strand.
CTGTGATCCTAGCATTCTAGGGCTCAAATGCGGTCTCCTAAAGTAACTTGCCTGAGTATTGACTTTAGCAGGATTTTAATGCTCATGCAATTTTTTCCTCTGTTGTCTCATGGTGTTTTTTCCCATGACAATTACATTGTTATTAATAGGCCTTATTTCAAATTTTAAAGCACCCGCACAAGGTGTTCATGTCATTATTGCATCCCTCTCTGGGATGAAGCAGTTAGCTGTAGTAGAAAGAATGTTAAATTGGAATCAAATCCTGAGCTGGAATACAGGCTTTGTTGTTCAATCTTTCTTCAGCCACATCCAACTTTCTATGACGCCATTTGGGGTTTTCTTGGCAAAGATACTGGAACGATTTGCCATTCCCTCCTAGAGTTCATTTTACAGATGAGAAACTCAAGCAAACAGGGTTAAGTGACTTGCCCAGGGCCACATAGCTAGTAAGTGTCTGAGGCCAGATTTGAACTCAGGAAAATGAATCTTTCTGACATCAAGTGTAGCACTCTATCTGTTGTGCCATCCAGAAGCCCATTAACTCTGAGACTTTGGACAAATTGTTTTCCTTCTTTGTTCCTCAGTTTCTTCATCCATAAAATCAGGGGATTTAATTAGGTGATCTCCAAGGTCCTAGCCAGCTCTGGATCCTAAGACTAAGTCAGATGCTCGCAGTGGCATGTTAACCCCCAAAGTGGATAATGCAATAGCCATTCAGTGCATTCAGTTATCATTGAGGAACATGTGTAAGGAGGAAGAATTTAGTTGATTAATACATATTAAGCACGTATACCTAGTGCTGGGTATGATATACAACAAAGAAAAACATGGTCCATTCTCCCAAAGTGCATTACTATCTCTAGAAGCAAGAAATAATTACACTGAATAAACAAGTCATATTTATTTTCGTCTTGTACAATAGTGGGTTTTTTTTTAATCTCATCAAGGCTCAAATCAAGCGTGACTTCTTTTGACACCTTTCCTGATTTCCCCAGTATTCAGTCTCTCTTCCCCTAACAAGCACTGTGTATCTCTTTGTATACAAGGTGTCCCCAAAGTCTTTAAACTATTAAAACTTAAAACTGCATTAATACTTTGGGGACACTCTGTATAAACTGCATGTATTTAATCTCTGAGTTGTTTCTCCCCAGTACAGGTATTGTTAATCTTTTTTTGTGTCATGGATCCCTTTGTTGATGTGGTTATCAGAATAATGCTTCAAATGCATATAAGAAAATATATAGGGTTACAAAAGAAACCAAATATGTTGAAAAATAGTTGTCTAAATACAAAATAAAATAAAAAGTTTACAGGCCCTAGGATAAGAACCTCTTTTGTATTTGTTTCCCCAGTACCAAACAAAAAATCCCCAAACCTCCATTTAAAGATAATTCAGGAGCCCGGCCAACTCTTCATTTCCCACCAGTCCAATGTTATTCTTTGCATTGACTCTACCATCATCATGCCTCCAAGCTGGGTACCTCTCTGCATCTTCCCCTACTCACACTGTACACTCCTGGCTTTTTCAGCTTCTTTTTGTGTATTGTCTTCTAACATTAGATCACAAGCTGCTTGAGGGCTGGGAGGATCATTCTTTTACTTAAATGTATCCCTAGCACATAGTAGGTGCTTAATAAATATTTGTTGTAGTGTATTTATAAACAAGATATTTGATATGATTCCTGTGAAGGTGATATAAATAAATGCATCTGAATAAATCTACCATCTTTTGACAGGAGATATAGAGAAAACTTCAAATGAGGACAGAGTGAAATGTCTTAAATTGTTTTAGGCAGAATGTGATGTGCTGACACACATCTATTCACAAAATTCCTCAGAAATGCAGATTTCAGCAATTTTGAGACACATTCAGATTACACCTTTATTTACAAAAGATATGATAGAAACAAAATCTCATTCCTTAATATATATTTTTGTAAAATGTGATTGCCATTTCCCTTATGCATAAAGAATATAGCTAGATTGAGTTATGTGATATTTTTATCCATTTTCAAAAATAATCAATATTAGAAAGCTGAAGATTGGAAGGTAGACCACACATTGTAGTCCCGTTACTTCTAGGAAAAATGAAAGGTACCTTAGGATTCTCCAAAATGGAGAGTTTAATTTAGTTTGTGGGGAAAATAGAGACTTTTTTTTTTAACATTGCAGAAAGGGGAGGATGTATAAAGAATGGTGAAAGATAGCAAAAGTTCAAGAAAGAATATTATGTTTTAGTAATTGTTACAAATTCTGAGACTACCCAGAGTCTCCCTAAAGACCAAAGGGGATAGATAAAAAGAAAGGGTCTGGAGGATTTCAGAGTTTCACATTTAGAGATGCTCTCTTAAAGGTCAGGGGCTAAATGAATCTTGGACTCCAGACAACAGAGGTTGAGGTGTGAAGGATAGACTGAGGGGCTTGCATGACCTGGCTTCGAATAGCAAGACATCTAAAATCCAGAGGGTCTCAAGTAATACTGCTGGACTTATCTACTAACACAGTCTGCATCTTTCTTTGGGGAGGGAGATCTCTAACCAGAGGAAATCACAGATCATTCATGTAGATAACACATCAAAAGATCAATACTTGCTGGAAACCAAAAAGATCTCTAAATTAAGTGCTTCATTCAGAGGTGTCAAGCATATAGTCAGTGCTATGCCCCCTAGGGCAGTCTGAACCAAATTAAAATGTCATTGGGAAATAATTTTTTTTTAAATAAACAAAAATACAATAAAACATAAATAATGTTTATTTGTGAGGTTTTTTAGAAAGTCAGTTTGTGACATCTACATATAACTATGCACGGTTTGATACTCTTATTTCCATTGGAGTTTGACAACACTGGAAATTTTCATTTATTCATTACATTCCTATTGGATCTCAGACACTTTTGGTGTAAATTATGAAAGGAGGCAGAAGGTGTGTACACTCTGCATATAAGGATTTTTTTTTCTCCCTCAACTAGGGGAAAAAATATGGAAGTTTAAAAAAAAGTAATACCTCAGAATATTAGCTATCATGACTATTTGGTCTATGAATATGCTTAATATAAAATCATTAAGTTATATGTTGATTTTGTTGTTGTTCAGTCGTTTTGGCTATGCCCAACTCTTCATGACCCCGTTTGGAGTTTTTTTTGGCAAAGACACTGGAGTAGGTTTTTCATTTCCTTCTCCAGCTCACTTTACAAATGAGGAAACCGAGGCAAACAGGGTTAAGTGACTTACCAGGGTGACACAGCTAATCAAATCAGAAGCCAGATTTGAACTCAGGAAGATGAGTCTTCCTGACTCCAAACTCAGTGCTCTATATATCCACTGTGAGATACTGAAAAGCATTCTTATACCATTGGGCTACCTCCTGATTAGGAGCAGGGAAAAACTTTAAATTGAGGGTGCCTAGGAGGATGCTCCTTCATCTCTATATTTTGGGCTTTTAGAAATAAGCTTCATGAGCACATGGATTATTATTTGTATTTCCATAATCAGTATTATTATGTTGTTAGAGAAGCTTCACAGTAGAATGCACCAATGGCTTCAGTGCTGGGTATATGTATGTTTGTGTGTGTGTGTGTGTGTTGTGTGTGTGTGTATGTGCGTATAGATGGAATTAATGTAGCTGCTCGACTCTGAAAGTGTTATATTCATTCATATGATACCCACTTTAAATAGTGTCCAACTTTCTCCCTGCCACAAGCTGCAAATATGTATGATGCTTCATGTAATCACAGTTTAAGCTATTCTATATGCTAGCTGATGCTAATCTTCCCATGTGATCAAAATACTTATGAAATCAAGAAAGGCAGAAAGAGCCCACAAACAATCTGGCTTAGTTAAAAATATTGGGCTATAAATGAATGTGTGAATGAGAAGAACACAAGAGGTGAAATTGTAAATCAGAGGATGCTGGGCGAAAAATCATGCCTGGTTTCTAGAAGTAAAGAAGGGCTGTGTTATCTAATTCACCAAATCCTTATCAATTCTCTTCCTGGACAACGATCATTTTACAGATAATTTGTCTCATTCTTTAAATCTGAGGATAATTGGGAAACCAGAAGTACCTTATACATAGCATGCACACTATATAACATTTGTTAAATGAAAAGAATGAGGAAATTTATGTTGTTCTTTTAAATTTTTTTTCTCAATTACATGTAAACAAAAAATTTAACATTTTCTTTTATTAAATTTTGAATTCCAAATTCTCTACCTCCCTCCCTCTTTCCTCCTTGAGAAGGTAAACAATTTGATACAGATTATACATGTATAGTCATTAAAAACATTTCCATATTAGGCATGTTACAAAAGAAAATATAGACCAAAAAGTAAAAATAATAGTTTTAAAAAGTATGTTGCAATATGTATTCAGACACCATCAGTTCTTTCACTAGAGATAGAAATTTTATCATAAATTCTTCAGAATTATTTTAGATTATTGTATTGCTGAGAATAGCTAAGTCATTCACAATCGATCATTATACAATATTGCTGTTATTGCTGTGTAAAATGTTCCCCTGGTTCTGCTCATTTCACTTTGCATCAGTTCATGTAAGTTTTCCCAGGGTTTTTCTGAAACCAGCCCCTTCATCATTTCTTATACACAGTAGTTTTCCATCACAATCATATACCATAACTTGTTCAGCCATTCCCAATTGATGGGTATCCCCTCAAGTTCCAATATTTTGTCACCACAAAAAGAGCTGCTATAAATATTTTTGTACATATATGTCCTTTTCCTTTTTCTTTAATCTCTTTGGAGTAGAGGCCTAGTAGTAGTATCACTAGGTTAAAGGGTATGCACAATTTCATAGTGAGGCATAGTTCCAAATTGCTCTTATTTTTAAAAGATTTATTGCATATTCAAAATTTTTTGCTACTCTATGGTTAAGATAAAACCCTTTATAGGCAAGAGACTATGAAGGAAGATCATTTAATTGGGTGTTTGGAGAACTGGGTTCTAGTTCTAGTTTCAACATTATCACTAATTAGTCATCTAATTTATCACTAGCTTAGTCATCTAAGCTATGATAAGACACATAAATGCCCTTGACCTCAGTTTCCTCATCAGCATGAGGCTGGACTTGGTGATGTTTGAGGGTTTTTCTGTCTATTAACATTCTCTTCTCCAACTAAGGAGAGATTGGGTTCAAATTCTGATTCTGTGCCTTATCAAGTGCGTTGCTTTAGGGAAGGAACTTAAATTTGGTGAGTCTCTGTTTCTTTATTAGTAAAGGCGTTGAATTAGATGTCCTCTAAGGTCCATTATACCTATTAACTCCTTTTTGTAGACTCCCTGTCTCAGTGCAGCTTCCAATCTAGCCATGTACATGCTGATTGGTTGTGGTAGGGTATATAGTCATGGACTCTATATTGTCTTTGGAACTATATCCCCCAAAAGACTGTGAATTAATTCATAGCATTTGGAACCTCTGAGTGTCAGGGAGTTTTAAAGAGTTCAGGGAGAATCTCATGGACAAGACACTGGGTTTGTCTACACAGGAAACTCTTGTACTATTTTGAAAACATTGGCTTCTCAGGATGGGAGTTTGATAATCACTGAAACTCTGGATTGTGGCTCTTTCATCATCAAGGTCCCAATGAATGACAGGGCTCAGGATACAGTGGCAATTTTCTGCTCATGTTCTATTCTTTCCATACTTTTCCAACATCTCTCATTTTGTGAAATGTATGCTAAAACCAATAGTTACATTTTAATTTAACAATTAACACATTTAACAATTAACAGTAATTAACATGTCTGAAATCAGTGAAGTGATACATATCAGGGCTTGATTTGTTGTTTTGTTGATTGTCTAGACTTGAGAAAGTGATGAAAAAAATGTTAAAATGCAGATTAAACATAAAAGTCTGTCTTCTCTACATTTTTTTTCCTGGAGAGCCAAATGTTAAACTTTTCCCAGCATACCACTGGATATCCTCCAAAACATTTTACAACCTCCATACTATTTAACAAGCAAATTATAAGCAGCATGTTATAGAAAGTAGAGAACTGGCTTCATAGTTAATACCTGGGCTTCAATTCCTGCCTTTGATACATACAAACTGTATGACTCCTGGCAAGTCATTTAACCTCTCAATGTCCAAGAGAAGTTTCTAGGACTTTAAATTAGAGAATAGTTGTTCATCTGTATTGGCAGAGGGAGTTTTTTCACTTGGGAATTTCTTATAGCAAAGAAATCATAGGTCTGTGATACTTCTTATCAGGACAAATGTTTTTTAACGTACCAGACACCATTCTATGCATGGAGTCTAGAGACAAAAATGAAATAGTCCTAGCCCTCAAATAGCTTACATTCTCCCATGCTCAAAGGCTTCTCATTCTGTGAACTGAGACAGCTTTCCAGGGGATGCCATTCCAAAGAGAACTTGGCTTCCCTGGCAAGACACACCTCCTTACACATGTGTGCTACCTGATTCTAGTTCATGCCTTTCCATAAATATTACATAGAAATACATACATAACTGGCTGAAGACTTTCTGTTGCATCTTTTACTACTTTGAGCATACTTGTTATCCCTCAGTCTTCATATGTGATTCCCATACTTCCTTTTTGCTTATGCATTTCATTAATTATTTCTTTTATTTCACTTCGTTAAAAAAATAATTAGTGGGGGGCAGCTAGGTGGTGCAGTGAATAGAGCAAGAGCCTTGGAATCAGGAAGATGTAGGTTCAAATCCAGCCTCAGACACTTAACACTTACTAGCCATGTCACCTTGGGCAAGTCACTTAACCCCAATTGCCCTGCCTTCCTACCCCCCCCCAAAAAAAAGCAAAATAAAAAAAATCATTAGTGATAAAAGAGATAATGAGGTGAAAGAAAATTGCCAGTCAGGGGAATAACAACAACAACAACAAAATGGTCGTAATCTAGCTTTTGGCAAAGTAAAAATTATTCAGATTTATAATTAGATCACAGAATGGTACAATCAAAGAGCACAGGAATGCAGTCAGAGAGGCCAGGTTCTAATCCCAGTTCCATATATTGGCAATTCAATACCCACAGAAGCTGCTATAATATGCATGTGTATTTCCAGAGTAAATTCACAAAATATAAATAATTCTCTTCCTCAAAGGCAAAACCAAAATATTTATTCAGATACCAGAAAGCCAATTCCACTATGGTAACAAAGAAGTATATACACATCACCAATCCAAGAAGCATTCACATCCCCAAGCCTTCCCTTTATTAGGCCTCCCCACAACCAGGCTCCCCTAGGCAAAATTCCTTCCTCTCTCACTCATGCTACCTACTCTGCCTCAGCTCTACCTTACTCTCTCCCAGCTCTGCCTCACTCTCTCTTTGTGCTTCATCCATTCAGGAAACTCCTCCCACCATGGGCTCCTTGTTACTCAGGTTCCATTACTGAAGTCAGCTAGGTCAAACTCAAAGCAGGTCACATAGG